>JAODAL010067562.1:0-17237 GCA_025379985.1 Phyllomedusa bahiana | reverse complement strand
AAATAACAGCAAACCCCCCGCGCCGATCGTGGCGAATTTTCTGCTTTAGTTTCGCGCGATTCGGACAAATCCATCGTCCAGGGCGTGAACCCCCAAACCCCCTGACGTTATGGATACCACCAAGGTCGTGAAGGGGTTAAAGATCAGTTTGGAAGTGATTTTAGGCCCCGTTCACACGGCTTATTCACGCCGGATTTGCGAGCCGGATTGCGCTCGCAATTCCGGCTTGAATAAAGGGCGGGTGCGGGGGCGCGGCACGCCGGCCCCATAGACTTGCATTATCCACGGCGCGTATTGCTCCTGGATAATGTGCATGTCCCCTTTCTCCCCGCCCGCATCCCCGCCGAGCGGTTAGGAGCGACAGAATCCACTGTTCTCTATGAGAACATTGGATTACCGTAATTACTCCGACGGATTGGCGCCGTATTGAAGCACAAATCCGGCGCGGAGTACGGCGCCAATCCGCGGCGAAATAAGCCGTGTGAACACAGCCTAATAGTTTTTTGACTAATGTTTTATTTATGCTTCTTCTGTAATTTGTGTAACGTCTGGATCATAAATGTAGACAATTTGTGTGCGCAACTCATTCCTTAAACATCTTTCTTAACAGAGCAAGGTTACATTCATATCTGATAAATCACAGAGCAGAAGTGAATCCTATTAAAATTTACCTTTTATTAAAGCAATTAAAAAGACAAAAAAACTTCCCCTACGGGAAGTTTTTTGTCTTTTTTTATTTTTTAATTCCTTTAATAAAAGGTCAATTTTAATAAGATTCATGTCTGCTCTGTGATTTATTAGAATTTGTGTTAAATCCTACCTGTATAATATTAGGTGTTTTTTTCCAATCCACATATATTCAAAATTGGCTCTGTGCTATACATTCACATCTGTTTCCGTTGCAGTGGTATAAACGGATCCATTTACCAATGAACACAAACTGTTCCCAAAGACTCCATTGACTACAGTGGGGTCCATCAGGTTTCCGTTGTTGTGTCAAACATATAAACAGAAAAAATAGCACAATTTGCTGAGCTCTTTTTGCCATTATTCCCAACGGAATTTGCCACAGAGGTTCCAATCAGAACTTCCGACACAGATGTGAATGTACTCTAAGGCCATGTTCACACAGTTTAAAATGGGACGTATTTCAGTCTGTAATTACGCGCCGTACTGCGCGAATTACGCCTGAAATACGTCCCAGTCATTATGGTAATCCACAGTTCTCATAGAGAACTATGGATTACGTCTCCTCTCCGCCGCGGGAGGAGATAAGTGACTGCATTTTTTCGCTTACGCCCACAAATTTTAAGACGTGGTTTGGGGGAACAAAAAAGCCTTACTGTTAAGAAAATTGAGATGTATTGTAGTAATTGTAGTAATACCTTATTTACATTAAAGTGACTAGCATATCTTGTGGCTCATGGTTCTATTGTACTATGTAATGATTTTGGCGTGAACAGAACAAGCAATAGGAGCCATGTCAGTGGCACCATCATTACAATTTCTAGTCATGTTAGGCTTATGTTGCAAAATTTAAAGCTATTGGCTATCCAGAATAAGGAAAGCATCTGCCACATGTAAACATACCTAGTGGAGACTCCTAACATTGCGCTGATATCTATAATTAGTAGACTGTGAGTGAATGTAGTAGGTGAGCCAGAATCCAAGCAATGGGGGAACAAAGGAGGAGTTTTTTTATTTACATTCCCCACCAGCACTTGATGTACTGAGGGTAACTGGTGGCAACTATGATCATGTTCCTAGCCTAAATGTTATGTGCATTACTGTTTTGAGACCCTGTGTATTTTAGGTTTTGACAACCTGTAAGAAAACATACAAATTAGGCTTACTAAGCATGAACCACATCGAGCATGTATGATATAGAAGACATGAGAAGAAAACAGTGAGTACATTCCATAAAAACATACTGATACAACATATTTTTAGAGATGTAACAGTTATAAATGGTAGCCATTAGGTCTTTATACTTCCACCTGAGAAACACTGCAAGAATTAAACACCTCAGCCCACCAAAACCCACTCCCTTATAACCTCATGGCTGGACTCCATTAAAGAGGCACACTGTAATATATAGGTAATATATACTCCTTTATCACCTCATGATTAGACTGCTGCTGCAGTAATAAGAAAAAGAAACTACAATCTTTTTAAATTCTATACTTTATCTTAGGACATAATAAAAAAAATCTGCTCTTAAAATGAGATAAATACAACCCCAGATAAGCAACAATAGATGTCAAATGACAACATGTCATACTTATTAAAGAAAAGCTAGACCAAAATGCAAAAGCAGTGTGTCAAAAAGTAAGTACTTCCTTACTGGTTCCTTAGAGGGTAATGGAACTAAGAGGGTAAGTAGCTGTTGATCAAAAATCCTTCATTAATTGATTATCAACAAGTGTGACCACCTCTATAAGGATGCCTTCACACAGTGCATTTTGGTGCATTTTTGGTGTGTTTTTTTGGTGCTTTTATTGCAGAAATGAACAGCAGTAAACTGTCTTTATTAGGCCATGTTCACACGGCTTATTCTGGGACGTAATTCAGTCCGTAATTACGCACCGAAGTGCGCCAATTACGGGCTGAATCCGTCCCAGTAACTACGGTAATGCACAGTTCTCATAGAGAACTATGCATTACGTCTCCTCTCCCCGCCCGGCGAATACGCTGAGGGGGGAGATAATTGACAGGTCACTTTGTAGCGGCATATACGCGCCGCTAGCAATGACTGTCTATGGGCCGGCGAAGTGCCGCCCCCTGCTCGCTCCCCCGCTCCCGCCCCCGGCCACACGGCGTAATTGCGGGGCAGAATTACACCCCGCAGTTAAGCCGTGTGAACATAGCCTTACTGTGCATTTCTACAAAAAAAGCACCCTAAAAGCAGAAGTTTTGGCATTTTGCTGATCTGGAGCATTTCTGTTCCACAATAACAAGAAGAAAAGACCAACTTATAGGAATAACTGCTACTTACCATCAATCTTGTAAGGGTTAGAAGGCTATTTTCAAACAATTTGAACTCAATTATTTGACAGTAAGAAAGATAATTCAGAAGTGAAAAACATTCAAGATAGATGACAATTTTCCCATGAGTGGACATCCCAGCAAATTCACCCCAAGGTCAAACCCAACAATTCTTAGACACATTGCAAAAAAACCCAGGAGCTACAACTCAAACATCTCAGGTCTCAACATGTAGAGTGATCAAGCTAACAGTACAATCTGAAAAACACCAGACAAGAATGATTTGTTTGGAATTTTTGCTAAATTTACAAAGCTGCATTTCACCAAACAGAGCATATCAGCACGGATATCTCATGCCTACTGCAAGCACAGTGGTGGAGGGATAATGATTTGGGCTCTTTTTGCAGGCACCGGACCTGAGCCACTTGCAGTTGTTGAGTTTAAAATGTCCATAAAGTAAAAAAGTTGGAGGCAGAATTTCAGACAAGTGAAAAATGTATTAGCCCACACTGAGTAGAACATGTATACCAAAGTATTCTAGGGAAACAGAACAAAAAGTGGAATGCCTTTGAGAAAGCGCAACTGTGAAACGTGCGTTGTGGTGGTCAGCTCCTTGCCCTCTATCTGATTGCTTTAGGTGAAGTACGTGGTATTTATCCAATATATTACCTATCCTATAAGCATTATTTATATCTATCATTTATTGTAACTTATTTACATCTGTTTATGGCTTTATGAGCTTACCTTTTGTCCTATTGGGTGTTTATGTTTCTATAATAATTTTTTTTTATTTATATTTTTTATTGTATACCAATAAAGATTATTTATTTTACTTTTGTATTGGCACTTTTTGTTTGGTTTCTATAGCATTTATGGTGATTTCAGCACACTTTGACGCCTTGCGTATTGCCCTTTTTTTATTTTTTGTAGGTTGTTCAAAGTATTCTAGAGTCAAATATGAGACCATCTATCCAACAGCTAAAGCTTGGCAGAAACAGAATGGCTAAAAAAGAAAATAATCAGGGTGTTTTAATGTTCCAGTGAAAGTCCAGACCTCAACCCGAATGAAATGCTGCGGCTAGATCATAAGGGTCCTTTCACACAGTGTGTTTTTGGTGTGTTTTTTAGTGCTTTTTTGAAACTGCCTTTATTGCTGTGCATTTCTGAAAAAAAAAATGCATAAAAAAATATACCAAAAACACAGTGTGTGAAAGCACCATAAGAAAGCTGTACATGAACAAATGGCCACATACTTCAGTTAAATAAGGTAGCAAGACTATTACTGCTAAAGGTGGTTCTACAAGCTATTGCTTCATAAGGTGTACTTAGTGTTTCTCACATGGCTTTTCCATTTTGTCTTTATTTTTATTTTCTTTAAAACTGTTGCTTTTAGGTTGTATTTGCCTAATTTTAAGACCTTTTAGGGGGTGTTCACATGCCGTTTTTACGAAGCATACTTCGGTGCATGTTTGCAAATACAGTAAAATCATTTACAAGTACAGCACTCAATGAGTGCTGTGTAAAATCATCATTGTCATTCAGACGCCAATGATTTTACAAGCGTATTTCTCATTGCGTAATGTACATCTGTAAAAAGAAGCTGTCACTTCTTTCAGGCGCTTATGCAGCGAAAATACAAGAGTAGAGGAGGCAGAAAGCTGCCTCAGGCCACTACACATTGAAAGTATGTGCTTACAAGCGCGTACTTTCAACAGAGCTAGAGGAGGCGTATTGTGGCGCGTACCTGTAAATGCCGCAATGCGCACTGTGAACATAACCTTAAGAACTATATTTTATTAAATATGCCCTGATAAAACTATAGAATATAAAAATTAAAAGAATTGCTAATATCAGTGACACATTTATAAGTCTGGATGTTCTAAGAGCTGCAAACATGTGGACAATATAGTAATCATTAAACAAATGTTTTTATTGACTTCACGTGTTGAAGACAATTATAGTCACCCCTCTCCAGATTTGATTTAACTGTTAACAGATAGATGGAATAAGGTTTAGAATTAAATTGTCGAGTATATTGTTAGGAGAACAGTGCCACCTGATGGACACAATGGACTGCCATTAAAGTTGGCTTCATTGAGAAGTCCTGTACTAACTTAATATCTCTGTCTCTCTCTCTCACTCTCTCTATCACATCATCCCACATTAATATTTAATGTTAATATCCTTAGACCCTAAACAAACTCACCTACCTGAAATAATAAGTATATATACAAATATTTACACAAATACATATTTTGCAAGTTTTCCTGCCAACAAAGAACGAAGAGGTCTATAATTTTTTAAGTACACTTCAACGGTGAGAGACGAGATCTAAAGAAAATCCAGAAAAATCACATTGTATGATTTTTAAATAACAAATTTGCATTTTATTGTATTACATCAGTACCATATATACTCGAGTATAAGCCGAGCCACCAACTATTGCCCCAAAAAACGCGAAAACTTATTGACTCGAGTATAAGCCTAGGGTAAAAAATGCAGCGGCTACTGGTAAATTTTAAAAATAAAAATGGATAACAATAAAATTACATAGGCAGTTTAATGTCCCCCATAGGAAATTATAGGCAGATATATGGCCCTATATGCAGGTATAGGCAGGTATATGTCCCAAAAGGCCTGTATGTGGCCCCATAGGCATGTAATAGGCAGTTATATGTCCCCCATAAGCAGATTATATGCATGTATATGGCCCCATACTCAGGTAATAGGCAGGTATATGGCCCCATAGGGAGGTATAGGGCAGGCTGTAGGCAGGTATAGGGCAGGTATAGGGCCGGCTGTAGGCAGGTATAGGGCCGGCTGTAGGCAGGTATAGGCAGCTGTAGGCAGGTATAGGGCAGGTATAGGCAGCTGTAGGCAGGTATAGGGCCGGCTGTAGGCAGGTATAGGGCAGGTATAGGCAGCTGTAGACAGCTGTAGGCAGGTATAGGGCCAGCTGTAGGCAGGTATAGGCAGGTATAGGGCCGGCTGTAGGCAGGTATAGGCAGCTGTAGGCAGGTATAGGGCCAGCTGTAGGCAGGTATAGGCAGCTCTAGGCAGGTATAGGCAGCTCTAGGCAGGTATAGGCAGGTATAGGCAGCTGTAGGCAGGTATAGGGCAGGTATAGGCAGCTGTAGGCAGGTATAGGGCAGGTATAGGGCCGGCTGTAGGCAGGTTATGGGCAGGTATAGGCAGCTGTAGGCAGGTATAGGGCCGGCTGTAGGCAGGTACAGGCAGCTGTAGGCAGGTATAGGGCCGGCTGTAGGCAGGGATAGGGCAGATCTAGGCAGCTGTAGGCCGGTATAGGGCAGGTAATAGGGCCAGCTGTAGGCAGTATAGCGGCAGGTATAGGCAGCTGTAGGCAGGCTGTAGGCAGGTATAGGCAGCTGTAGGCAGGTATAGGCCGCTGTAGGCAGGTATAGGCAGCTCTAGGCAGGTATAGGCAAACTGTAAGGCAGGTATAGGGCAGGTAATAGGCAGCTGTAGGCAGGTATAGGGCAGGTATAGGCAGCTGTAGGCAGGTATAGGGCAGGTATAGGCAGCTGTAGGCAGGTATAGGGCAGGTATAGGGCCGGCTGTAGGCAGGTATAGGGCAGGTATAGGTAGCTGTAGGCAGGTATAGGGCCGGCTGTCGGCAGGTACAGGCAGCTGTAGGCAGGTATAGGGCCGGCTGTAGGCAGGTATAGGGCAGGTATAGGCAGCTGTAGGCAGGTATAGGGCAGGTATAGGGCCAGCTGTAGGCAGGTATAGGGCAGTTATAGGCAGGCATAGGCCCGGCTGTAGGGAGGTTTAGGCAGCTGTCGGCAGGTAGAGGGCCGGCTGTCGGCAGGTATAGGCAGCTGTAGGCAGGTATAGGCAGCTGTAGGCAGGTATAGGGCAGGTATAGGCAGCTGTAGGCAGGTATAGGCAGGTATAGGGCAGGTATAGGCAGCTGTAGGCAGGTATAGGGCAGGTATAGGGCCGGCTGTAGGCAGGTATAGGGCAGGTATAGTGCCAGCTGTAGGCAGGTATAGGCAGGTATAGGCAGCTGTAGTCAGGTATAGGGCCGGCTGTAGGCAGGTATAGGCAGCTGTAGGCAGGTATATGGCCGGCTGTAGGCAGGTATAGTAGGCAGCTGTAGGCAGGTATAGGGCCCGCGTAGGCGGGATAGGCAGCTGTAGGCAGTGATAGGGACGACTGTAGGCAGGTATAGGCAGCTGTAGGCATGTATAGGGCCGGCTGTAGGCAGGTATAGGCAGCTGTAGGCAGGTATAGGCAGTTTAAAAAAATAAAAAAACAATCACTTACCTGGATCCCCGCTGTTCCGTCTCCCGCGCTCCCGGAGGCCACTGCGGAGCACGGAGCGCTCGCTCTGTGCCCCGCAGTGGTATCCCTTCACTTATATGCGCTCCGGAGGAGTCGCATATAGGTGAAGGGATCGCGGACAGTGCCAGGGCCAGCGCAGCGCCCAGACACTGTGCGCTCACTCGGCCTTCAGTTCTATGCGCTCCCTGAGGAGCCGCATATAGCTGAAGCGTCCCTGTCGGCGCACGGGCCATCGCAGCACCCGAGCGCAGACAGTGACTCGAGTATAAGTGAGGGGAGATTTTTTCAGCACATTTTTTGTGCTGAAAAACTCGGCTTATACTCGAGTATATACGGTATTTGAAGCAAAAGAAAAGCAGAACTTAATATTTGGTACAGAAACCTTTGTTTGCAATTACAGAGGTCAGATGTTTCCTGTAGTTCTTGGCCAAGATTGCACACACTGCAGCAGGGATTTTGGCCCACTTCTCCATATAGATCTTTTCCAGATCTTTCAGGTTTTGTGGCTATCACTGGGCTTCATTGAGTTTCAGTTCCTTCCAAAGATTTTCGATTGCGTTCAGGTCTGGAGACCGGCTAGACCACCCCAGGACCTTGAGATGCTTTTTTTTCCTTAGTTTCCCTGGCTATGTGTTTTGGGTCATTGCCCTGCTGGAAGACCCAGCCACAACCCAACTTTACTGAGAGAAGGAGGTTGTTGGATAAAATCTCGAAACACAAGTCCCCATGCATACTCCCTTCAGGTACAGTCGTCTTGTCCCCTTTGCAGAAACGCACCCCCAAAGTATGATGTTTTCACTCCCATCCTTCATGGATGGGACGGTGTTCTTGAGGTTGTACTGATCCTTCTTCTTCCTCCAAACACAGCGAGTGGAGTTGATACCAAAAAGTTCTATTTTGGTCTCATCTGACCACATGAACTTCTCCCATGCCTCCTCTGGATCATCCAGATGGTCACTGTCGAACTATCATACGGGCCTGGACATGTGCTGGCATGAGCAGGGGGACCTTGTGTGCCCTACAAGATTTTAGTCCATGACGGCGTAGTGTGTTACTAACAGTAATCTTTGAGACTGTGGTCCCAGCTCAGGTCATTGACCAGGTTCTCCATTTTATTTCTGGGCTGATTCATGACCTTTCTCAGTATCATCCTTACCCCACGAGGTGAGATCTTGCATAGATCTCCAGAACAAGGAAGATTGACCGTCATCTTTTGTTTCTCCCATTTTCTAATAATTGAGCCAACAGTTGTTGCTTTCTCACCAGGCTGCTTGCCTATTGTCCTGTAGCCCATCTCAGCCTTATGTAGGTCTACAATTTTTGTCTCTGGTGTCCTTATACAGCTCTTTGGTCTTGGCCATGGTGGAAAGGTTGAAGTGTGATTGATTGAGTGCAAGGACAGGTGTCTTTTATACAGGTAATGAGTTCAAGCAATAAAAATGAATAAAAATAAAATGCAAAGTAATTATTTAAAAATCATACAATGTGATTTTCTGTTTTGCGTTTTTTTTTAGATTCTATCTATCGTAGTTGTAGAGTACAACACTTATTATTTCAGGTAGATACTTCTATATACACTACTCACAACAAGCTTAGCGTGCCACAGAGTGTCATCAGCAGGTTGCAACAGAGATATAGAGAGAATGGAAGAGTCACAGGAAGGCAAAGAAGTGGATGTCCTTTGGCTACATCACACACTGATGACCACCTGGACAGTGGCCAGTGGTCCTCAGTGCTGTTCAGGGATGAAAGTCAATTCACTCAGAACAGAAATGATGGCCATCAACGATGATAAAGAGCGATATGCATCAGCCAGGTCTGACGTGACACTTGGTTGCCTCTCACCTCCCTTTAAAGAGTTGTGAGTCACTCATCATCCAGGTCTGCAGTGCATTGTTTACAATGAAGCAGTCATCAGTATGTGATGTAGTCAAAGGACATCCAATATTTTGCCTTTCTTTGTCTTTCTATAGTTCTGTTGTAAGCTGCTGATTACACTCTAAGCTTAGTTTACACTTCTGTCTGAGAGAATCCTGCTTGAAGACTTGTAATGACAAGGTACAGTTGACCAATTGTCTTGGTCTCATGATGTCAAAATGAGAAGAGCATGATGAGGAGGACTGCTTAAATTCCAATTCAAACTGATCCCCTAAATTTATTGAGAGATTCAGGATTAAAACACCTGCTGTGAATTTTGCCATTAAGCTTCTTGCTTGAGATCAGCAAGTTGTGCAAAAAGTACTATAAAACTTTACAGTTGGACATGTGCAATCAAAAGTTAAGAGATGGTCTCACTTAGTTCATTTAAAAATCCCTACCTCACACTCATCCAGCCACCATCTTTGTAAACGGTATTGGCACACCAACATATGGCACTCTGACACCAGTTTTCTGTTTAACCCTGGCCTCAGCCAGCTTTATTCTCCAGCACAGGTTACAGGAAACACAGCAAAACAAACACAAACAAAAACCTCAGGCTGTCTAGCCACTGCCTAAACTTTCATAGAAAGACCCTCTCTAATGTGTTGTCTAGCACTGTGCACTCACTATAAACTTTCAGCTTCCCTCAAGCCTCTGGGGGCCAAAGCGTCTCTCCAGCTCCACTGCAAGCTTGCAGACCAACCCCCCCCCACCCACCCAGACACCTGGAGTATTAGCCTTTTAATAGGCCTAGAAAGACCTGGCACTGGAACGTGGAAATGACCTCCCACCCAGCACTATGACTATTCCAGTTAAGTAAACCCATACCTGGCCACAAAGCATCCATGCTAGTTACATGTGTCAGTAACCTATTGTTACTGACAGTGAATAGTTTTCTTTCTCCACCGAAACCAGGTTTTCAACGGCACGTCTGCAGCAGGTATCCTGCTGAATTCCACCTAGTGGCCAAAACCATTCATGCAGCACCAAACTATGACACTCCCACCACCATGCTTGACTGTTGGCAAGACACACTTGTCTTTGTACTCCTCACCTGGTTGCCACCACACACACTTAACACTGTCTGATCCAAATAAGTTTATCTTAGTTTCATCGACCACAGGACATGGTTCCAGTAATCCATGTCCTTAGTCTGCTTATCTTCTGCAAACAAACTGTTTGCAGAATTTCGTGTGTATCATCTTTAGAAGAGTCTTCCTTATGGGACTAAAGCCGTGCAGACCAATTTAATGTAGTGTGCGGTGTATGGTCTGAGCACTGACAGGCTGACACCTCCACCCTTGTAACCTCTGGCAATGCTGGCAGCACTCATCTCTGAATATGACACTGAGTATGTGCACTCAACTTCTTTGGTCGACGATGGCGTGGCCTGTTCTGAGTGGAACCTGTCTTGTTAAACTGTGTTATGGTCTTGGCCACGGGGGGCTGCAGCTCAGTTTCAGGGTGTTGACAATCTTCTTATTTAGATCAATAATCATTTTTTTCAGATCCTCAGACAGTTCTTTGCCATGAGGTGCCATGTTGAACTTCCAGTGACCAGTATGAGAGAGTGTAAGAGCAATAACACCAAATTTAACACACCTGCTCCCCATTCACACCTGAGACCTTGTCACACTAACGAGTCACATGACACCATGGACATAAAATGGCAAATTGGGCACAATTTGTCCATTTTCACTTAGGGGTGTACTCACTTTTGTTGCCAGCAGTTTAGACATTGATGGCTGTGTGTTGAGTTATTTTGAAAGCACACCAAATTTACACTGTTATACAAGCTGTACACTGACTACTTTACATTGTATAAGAGTGTGATATCTTCAGTGTTGTTCCATGAAAAGATATGATCCAATACTTACAAAAATGTGAGTGGTGTACTCACTTTGTGAGATACTACTAGAAGTATTGGTGGTTCCAAACTAAGTCATCTACCTGAAATAATAAGTATCAATGTCTACACAGCTAGCAGTGTCTACACCGCTGGCAACTCCTTCATGTGTAGGTGGGAACACCCTTTTGAGAAACCAAGCCTTATCCAAGCATGAATGCCTGGGTTGTAGCGAGAGTAGCCTATTGCCATAGTCACCACAAAAGTGAAACTACAATTAAAAGGGGCATGTATACACACAATGAGAACATCATTCTCCCATTATACAAGTCACTGGTCAGACCACACATGGAATATTGTGTACAGTTTTGGGCACCAGTGCACAGGAAAGACATTGTAGAGCTTGAACTGGTACAAAGGCGGGCAACAAAAATAATAAAAGGACTGGGTGGACTGCAATACCCAGAAAGATTAGCAAGATTGGGGTTATTTAGTTTAAGTAAAAGACAGCACCCGGGGGACATAATAAATATGTATAAATATATTAAAGGTCAATATAGAAATCTCTACCATGATCGATTTATACCCAGGATTGTATCTAGAACAAGGGGGCATTCTCTATGCCTAAAGGAAAGAAGGTTTCTATATAAACATGGAAAGGTATTCTTTACTGTTAGAGCAGTGAGACTGTGGAACTTTCTGCCAGATGAACTTGTCATGGTGAATTCAATAACAGAGTTCAAAAAGGGTTTAGATGCATTTCTGGAGCGTGATAATATAACAAGTTATAGTGACTAGGATTCTGGAGAAGGGTCGTTGATCCAGGGATTTATTCTGATTGCCAGATTGGAGTCGTGAAGAATTTTTTTACCTAAAATGAGGACAAATCTACCTCATGGGGGTTTTTGCCTTACTCTGGATCAACCTTTGCAAATAGGTGAACGAAGGACATCGTCTTTTTTGGGCCCTTAAAAAACTGTAACTATATGTAACTATGTAACTACATAGATAATACCATTATCATGTATTGTATTGTAATATACTTAAAAGTGAAGAAACTCAGTCAGTACATATAAGTGCACATAAGTGCATGTCAAGAATGGAGTTTACTGAAGGAGGGGATCATAAGAGAAAGGCTGACTTATTAGAAATGGTGGTTATGCCTGTCTAAAAAGATGTATTTTTAGGGCACACTTAAAGGAGTGTGCCCACTATAGACCTTGATGGCATATCAATAGGACATGCCATCAAACTCTGCGTCCTGCATCTATTTCAGGAATCAGCCCTTGCTTAATTGTACTCAGAACTTCCGGGTAGAACAGGTGGGGGTTTAAATGTGAAAGGAAAACCCTCGTCCGTCTATTTCTCCAGTGTCCTCTTCCCCTTACTTTACTGAAACCCTCTCTCTCCACTGGGATTTTCCATTTTCCTTAAAACAATCATAACCCCTTTCTAAAAAGCCCTCTCTGGACCCATCCGTGTGCTCTACCCACCCGTCTCAAAACCCGCCCTTCATCCTAAAAACCCGGAACGCTTGGTTACTCTCGCCTAATCCGCTATCTCTCCACTAACTCTCTTTGACCCTCTGCAATCGTTTCCGCACCCTAAAACCCCCCGTAAACTGCTTAGTTAAAGTCCAAATGACCTCCAAAAAGAAAAATCTCAGGGTAAAATACTTTGTGTTCCTTGGATCTCTCTGCGCATTTTAATGTTGTCACCAACTTCTCTCCGCATGCTCAGCACCATTTGGCCTCCAGGACACCCCTCTCGCTTTGGGTTTTTGTTCCCTTTACCGGGGTTTTTTTTGGTCTCATTTTCCCCGGTTGAACTCCCTTTCCCCTTCCCCTTGCGTTGGAGTTCCCCAGGGATCAGTTCTTGGCCTCTCTCTTTTCATTGTATCAGCCCCCCTTGGGGCAAACCACAGTAGATTTGGTTCCAGTCCCCTTATGCGGAGAACCCAAATTTACCCTCCTCCCTGACTCATCCAGCCCGCACAAAACATAGTGACTGTCCGCGCTCTGACCTGTCCTCCTCCATCTGAAATAAAACCCCACTAAGACTGAACTTCTTGTTTTCCGCCATCTACTAACCAAAACCCCCCCCCTGCATTTCGTTTTTGTATGTGGTACCACCATTTTCCTCGCAGGCCCGCTGCTTGGGGTTATATTTAAATTTTGATCTACCTTCCCCATTTCCAATCCCCTCTCCCCCTCCTGTCACTCACCCCAAGATATCTCCAAAAACGTCCTTTCTCATGGGAAAAAAATCAAAATCATTACTGCTCTTATTTTTTCTCGTTTTGCACTGTAACTCCCGCTTATCGGTTTTCCCTCTCTGCAAACTCCCCTCTTTTCCAATTGTCCTGAATGCAACAGCCGGCTATTTTCTTCCAAACCCCTATACGACGCCTTACCCGGTCAGTACTGCACTGGTTGCCCCTCCGTACAGGAAAAATATAAAAACCATATCCACCATAAAGCTCTCCCAACCTGCACCCCCTACATCACCTCCCCTTTTCTCTGTCACCCCCCGACCCCTCTCACCCCTGCTGCTGATTTCAGGTTACACTCATCGATTATCGAAACCCCCATGCCCCCCTAAAAGATTTCACACGTGCGGACCCCCAAATTTTCTGGAATTCTACCGCGGGCGATCAGGCCATTAAAAAACCCTCACAGTTTTAAGAGGGCCCCGAAAATAATTTCTCGGTCTGGCCCCCAAGTCCCTAAATGCTTCAACACAATTTTCATCCTCATTGGGCACCACAGGCACTTATCTGTATTAGAAGTACATCTGGGGGCGGTTTATCCCTTTTTCAGTAACCACCCCCCATTTATGAAACTGCCGGGCCATTGTAAAAATTGGCATTCTTTCCCCTTGTTTCAACCCAACACCCTAATAGATTGTATTAGGGGGTTTTTCTCTTTTGTAAGTACTTTTAATGGTAGTCTGTAGTTTACCTTGAATTTGTAAAGGCTGGAATATGTTTGGGCTTAAAATAAGTTATTTTTTTTTAAATTTCATTTCCCCCATAACTTATTCGAGATGAAAATTCGTAGTAAAAAGTTTTTTTTCCCCCCAAAAAATTCCAAAAATTTTTAGAAAAAGTGCCCCCAAAAAAATTTTAAAAAAGGTTTTCCCCCAAAAAGGGGAAAAAAACTCCCCCTTTTTTGTCCCATAGGAACACGCTAGTTTCTACAGAGTAATAATTTCCCATACCAAACAATAGCGATCTCTTATGCCCCCAAAATAACATGCCCTCTTTAGACCCCCACACTTTGCCATTTATACCTCAATAGTAAAAATGCTGTTAGATACTAATAGTGATCTTATTAGGGCCCCAAACAATAACAGTGCCCTCTTTGGACTCCACACATTGATAGTGCTCTATTGAATTCCCCACACATGTCCCCGCTTTTACCCCCCTTCACAGGAAACGCCCCTTTTTTTCACCCCACTTAAAGGGGTTGTCTCACTAGAGTGATTCATCTTATCTCAGTCCTGTTTTCTTTGTTTTACTTTGAATTCAGAGGCGTGTTTTCTGGCTTCTATAGGCTGCAAAAGAAGCGGGGTTGTACATAGCGACCCGCGGGCAGCTACATGAGAATTAAAAGGTCGTATTTTAAAGAAACCAGGGCTGGCTCATCATGAGAGTTTGAACAGGTCGTGCTAAGTGCCTGAGGACGATGCGCCCAACAAAGGGGATATTAGGAATAGGTGGGACACTTTTAAATGAACAATTCAAGTGACTTGTTTTTGCTAGATCTCTAACATAAAAAGAAATCCTTGTAATGAGACAACCCCTTTAAGAATGCCCATCATTGTGACCTCTACAAAATCATAATACCCCCTAATCAGTATAATTTTAGCTTTGACAGAAATAATGATCCCTTTCTGTCTCAACACAGTAATAATAATACCATTCGTGCCCATTGCATTTTTATTTTGTGGAGGCACAAAAGAGGTGTTAATAATAGTACCCATATTCTGCTCAAAAACGCCTACAATAAAAGTAATCTACTTTTTACCCTCACCCATTAAACATGTTTATTTTTATAATTGTCCTTTTAGTGTCATTTTAAAGAAAAATAGTGCTTCCTATAGTGAAATAGTTCTCCTGCACATAGAGCCACATGTATGAAAACTGACTAGGTCTAAAACTCACTTTGTTGTCCAGTCCAACCAATCACAGTGCCCTCTTGTTTTTCCAGAGCACTATATGAAATGAAAGGGAAGCTCTGATTGGTTGCTATGGGCAACAAAGTGAATTTGAGACCTAACAGTTTTCATACATGTGACCCATAGTGACACCTTAGTCTTCTCTCACAAGGAATGGTGAGGGTAATGCATACATGCCAACGCTCCCGTTTTTGGCGGGGGGGTCCCGCTATTTGGGGTCCCCTCTCCCGCCCTCCCGGGGGAGTTGGCATTCCCCCCGCCGCCTGCAGGCGGCGGGGGTCCCTTTAAATTACCGCGGCGCAAGAGTAGCGCTGGTGCGCTACTCTTGCGCCGCCGGACCCGCCCCTTTACAGGGGGGTGAAGCGGCCGCAGCGGCGCCACCCGCCCCGCGGTCTCACTGTGCGGGGAGGGGGCAGGAGGATCGCCCCCCCCCTCCTCCCTTCTCCCCTGTATGTACAGCGCCGGTGTGTGCGCCGCACATACAGGTCAGCGGCGCAGGGGGAAGTGACGCGCGGCTGCAGGGGATTTGACCCCCGGCTGCTCTCACTTCCCTGCGCCGCTGAGGAGATCGGTCGGAGCTGGCCGCGCTGCAGGAGCCTGGTAAGGTAAGTTTGGGTTTTATTATTTTTTTTATTAGCTTTAGGGGCTCTACCTGGCTAACAGAGAGGGCACTACCTGGCTACAATGGGGCACTACCTGGCAACAAAGGGGGCACTACCTGGCAACAAAGAGGGGACACTACCTGGCAAAAAGATGGGGCACTAAACCTGGCAACAGAAGGGGCACTACCTGGCAACAGAGGGGGGACTTACTGGCTAACAGATGGGGCACTACCTGGCAAACAGATGGGGGCACTACCTGTCAACAGATGGGGGCACTAACTGGCAACAAAGGGGGCACTACCTGGCAACAAAGGGGGCACTACCTGGCAACAAAGGGGGCACTACCTGGCTAACAGATGGGGCACTACCTGGCAACAGAGGGGGCACTAAATGGCAAAAGAGGGGGCACTACTTTTGGGAACAGAGGGGGCACACCTGGGTAACAGCGGGGGGACTACCTGGCAACAGATGGGGCACTACCTGGCTAACAGATGGGGGCACTACCTGGCTAACAGAAGGGGGCACTACCTGGCAACAGATGGGGCACTACCTGGCAACAATGGGGGCAACTACCGGCAACAATGGGGGCACTACCTGGCTAACAGATGGGGGCACTACCTGGCAAACAGATGGGGGCACTACCTGGCAAAAGAGGGGACATCAACCTGGCAAAAGAGGGGGCACCTACCTGGCTAACAAAGGGGGGCACCTACCTGGCTAACAAAGGGGGGCATCTACCTGGCTTTCTTCCAAAGCCGTTATGCAGTTAGGTGGAGTGGGTGTGGCTTTTTGAAGGGGCGTGGTATACCGACAAGATGGGCGTGTCCATGCAAATTTTTGCCGCGGCGCGCACAGCGCGCCGCCCACTAAAATCTCCTGCTTTTTCATTTTCAAAAGTTGGCAACTATGGGGTAATGTCAGCATCCTAGCGCATGTTGAACACACCACACACATTGCGATGCTGACATCCTGTGAATGATGTTGACAAATTGTAGGCCGCAGGCCTAAAGTGGTCTGTGGCTCAGAGAGTTACAGGGCGGAGCGCAAATGGCACCTTTCTATACCATAGATCCAAATGTTACAAATGTGGAAATTGTTAAAAGTGTCGCTTCTCTGGGGCCCCTGCCAAAACACTGGCTCTCCCAGATCCCCAGGATGTGTCCTTTGGGGATGGAGCCTTCAACAGCACTATGCTTTTTCTTTGACTTTTTATTGCAATGTATAGAAAGAAGGGAATGACTGCATGTCAATGCGTTCTCAGCAGTCAGCAGCGGGGGTGAGGTTTTCCCTCTAAGTTTTTTCTATGAGCCCGGAGTCTAGGTACACCCTGTGACAATCAAAACCCAAAAACACTACCCTTTGGGTTTTAATTTTTCTGTTTTTTTCAACTTTTTTTTATT
>JAODAL010067561.1:0-17238 GCA_025379985.1 Phyllomedusa bahiana | reverse complement strand
CTGAAAGGTGATATTGTTTACCACTTGGGGGAAATTTGGTGTGATAGATTTTTTACCCACAGGGGGGACTGAAAGTGTTTTTGTTTTTTAAACCAAAATGAGGGGGAACTGCAGTATGATAGTTTTTTCCACATGAGGGGTTTTGCAGTTTTGGAAAGTTTTTTTAAACCAAAATTAGGGGAACTGCAGGGTGCCCAGAAAATTTACCCACATGGGGGAAAGGCACTGTGGTTTGGGGGTTTACAACATGAGTGGCCCTCCCCAGTGGGGGAAATTTTTTTTCCCACGAGGGGAACTGCAGGGAAAAATAGTGTTTACCCATGAGTTGGGACTGCGGGTGTGGTGTTTTTAAAAACCACTGGGGGGGAAATGCAGAGTGACGGGTATTTACCACATGAGAAAAACTCCCAAGTGGGGACAGTTTTTTTCCAAATGGAGGGGGACTCCCAAGTGTGAAATTTGTTTACCAAATAGGGAGGGGTTTGCAAGGGGGGGATGTTTTTTACCACTTTGAGGGGGTTGAAAATTGTGACAGTTTTTTCCCACTTTGGTGGACTGCATGGGGGGACAGTGTTTCCCAACAGGGAGGGGACTGCTTTTGTGTTTGTTTTTTTACCACATGAGGGGAAAGCAGGGGTAAATTGTATTTAAAAACATGGGGGAAATGCAGTTTGGGGGATTTTTTTTTTTCCCAAACATGTTTGGGGACGCAGAAATGACAAGTTTTTTTTTTTACCAAAATAAAGGGGGCGGGCTGGGGGTGATAGGGGGTTTTTAACCAAATGAGGGGACTGAAAGGTGTGACAGTTTTTCCACGGGAGGGGACTGCGTGTGAAAAGGGGTTTAAACATGAGTGGACTCCGTGGGGATGGGTTTTTAAAACCCCCACAGGGGAGTGGCCCTGAAATTATTATAGTGTTTACCAAAAAAGGGGCTGTTGGACAGTGTGATAGTGTTTACCCTTGAGGGGAAATTTGCTGTGTGACAGGTTTACCACTGGGGGAAATGAAAGTGTGATAGGGTTTACCCGGGGTGGATGCGGTTGTGATATTTTTACAACATGAGAGGACGCAGTTTTGTTTAGTTTTTTACCACTTTAGGGGACTAACGTGTAACAATTTGGTTTACCCCTTTGATTTGGGAAACTGTTTTTGTTTTAGTGTTTCCCAAAAATGACCCGGAATTTGCATGTGATATTTTTTTTCCCCCCATGAGTGGATGTAGTTTTTTAGGGGTTTTTTTTAAACAAAAGGGGGATTTCAGTGGTTAGGGTTTAACACATAAAGGTGGACAAAAAGTGTTGACAGTTTTCCCACATAAAGGGGGAACCTGTAGTGTTTTAGGGTTTCCATGATTTTTGGATGCAGTGTGATTATTGTTTACCACGTAAAATTTGGTGAGTATTGTGATGGGTTTTTTTCCCCCAGAGGGGGACGGCGTTGAAGCGGGTTTCCCAACATGAGGGGAATGAAAGTTTGGAAACAGGGGTTTCCCAAAGGGTTGGGGGGCTTTGGGTGACGTTTTTTAAACCCCATGAGGGGGATTTTGCAGGGACAGTTTTTCCCAAAATGTTTGGACGGCAGTGTGATAGTGTTTACAACTTTGAGGGTACGCAGTATTATAGGGGTTTACCACAAAAGGGTTTGGACTGCAAGTTTTAAAGTTTTTTACCACATGAGGGACGGGGCCATTTGTGAAGTTTTTTACCCATGAGGGGAAACTGCATTTGTTTTTAGTTTTTTACCACATGGGGGAAACTGCAGGGCCCGGGTTGGTTTTACCACATGGGTGGATTTGCAGTTTTTATTGGGGTTTTATCCATAAATTTTGGCCGGAAAGTGTGAAAGTTTTTTACCAAAATGACGGGACTGCAGGGGTTGGAAACATCCCGTTTACCACTTGATGGGCTGCAGGGGTTGACGTTTTGTTTTTTTTATGAGGGGGACTGCAGGGGGTGATATTTGGTTTAAACCACAGAAGGATTTGCAGTGGATAGTGTTTACCAAAATGAGGGGAAATGCAGGTTTTAGTGTTTTAACCAAAAGGATGGACTGCAGTGGTGACGGGGTTTCCCTAAAATGAGGGGGACTGCAGTTTTTGGACATTTGTTACCACATGAGGGGAACCTGAAGGGGTTTGGTGTTTAGTTTTTTTTACCACATGGGGGTTGGATTTGCAGTGTAAATAGTGTTTCCCAAAAATAAAAGGGGGCCCCTTTGCATTTGGTTGAAAATTTGGGTTTTTTTTACCAAATGAGGGGTGCAGTATAAACAGTTTTTCCCACAGGAGTGGATTTCCCAGTGTGATAGTGTTTTACCACTTGGGGGAGGGCGTGTGACAGTTTTTTCCCCACATGAGGGGAAATTTCCGGGTGTGACAGTTTTTTACAAAATGGGGGGATCCCGGTGAATAGTTTTTTTCCCCACATGAGGGGGACTGCATTTTTAAATAGTGTTTACCATATGAGGGGGCCCCAAAAAGTTTTATGTGGGGTTTAAACCACATGGGGGGACTGCAGTGGGGACATTTTGTTTCCCAAAATGAGGGGGATGCAGGGGTGATAGTGTTTCCCAACTGAGTGGACTGAAAGTGTGATAGTTTTTACAACATGAGAGGATCCCATGTGTGATTTTTCCACAAGAGGGGCACAAAATTTTGAAAACTTGTTTTCCCAAACAGTTGGGGGGAACTGCAGTGTTTTAGTGTTTAAAAAACTTTAGCGGACTGTAGTGTTTTATAGTGTTTTATCAAATTTTTTGGAAACTTTTGGGTGTTTATAGTTTTTTTAAAAACATGGGGCGGACGCAGTGTTTTAGTTTTTTTAACCCACATGATGGAAAAAAATTTGTGACAGTTTTTACCAAATGATTTAACTTTTTTTTGGACAGTGTTTAAAATGAGTGGCTGTAGGGGTTATTTTTTTAAAAACCCCTTGGGGGTGGACTTGAAGGGGTAAATTATTTTTTTACCAGTGAGTGGCCCTGAAATGTAAATAGTGTTTCCCCAAAATAGGGGGACCCCATTTTGTGACGGTTTTTTCCAAAAATAAAGGGGATTTCAGTGTGATATTGTTTTACCTTTTGAGGGGGACTGCAGGGGTGACGGGGGTTTTTTAAACCACAAAAAAAGTGGGCCCTGCAGGGGTGAAAGTGTTTACCACATGAGGGGGCCCGAATTTTTTGGCCCAAAAAAATTTAAAACAACATAAAGCGGACTGAGGGTGGTCCCAGTTTTTACCACATGAGGGGGATGCGTGTGACGGGTTTTTTAAAAAACCAATGATTTGGGCTGAAATTGTGCAGTGTTTCCCACATAAAGGGGGACTGCGTTTTGACAGTTTTTTTCCCACATTTTTTGGAAGCGTGTAAATAGTTTTTTTAAACCAACATAGGGGAAATTCCCAGTAATTAAAATTTTTAAACCCTTGGGGGTGGCCCCTGCAGTATTATAGTTTTTCCCAAAATGGGGGGAACTGCAGTGGGATATTTTGTTTCCCCCAATGAGTGGACTGCATTTGGGGTTGGTTTTAGGGGTTTACCACATGAGGGAATGCAGTTGGACATTTGGTTTCCCCACTTGAGGGGGACGGGCAGGGTGATGTTTTTTTATCACATGATGGACGGCAGTTTGATAGTGTTTAAAAAAATTTGAGGGAAATTGGCAGTTTAAACCCACTTTTAAACCCTTTGGGGTGGGCTGCATTTGGTGCAGTGTTTTTTTACCACATGAGGGGAAACTGCAGTTTTAAAAGTGTTTTTTTTCCACGTTTTGGACTGCAGTGTGAAAAGGTTTTTTTTACCACAGGGAAGGGAAAACTGAAATTTATTTAGGGGTTTCCCACATGAGTGGCCCCCGCATTTTATAGTTTTTTTAACCACTGAGGGGCACTGAAAGGGGTGATAGTGTTTCCACATGAGTGGGAACTGAAAGTGTGATAGTGTTTACCACAGGGGACGCGTGTAAACCTTTGTTTTCCAAATGATTTGGACTGCTTTTGGGGATAGTTTTTTTATCACATAAAAGTGGAGGGCAGTGTGTTTAGTTTTTTCCAATGAGGGACGAAGTGGGGACAGCTTTTCCCAACATAAAGTGGGCTGCATTTGTAAACGGGGTTTTTTCCTATGATTTGGCTGCATTGGGGATAGTTTTTTACCACATGAGTGGATTGCAGTGTAAAGGGGTTTTTCCCAACATGAGTGGGACTGAATTGTTTAAATAGTTTTTTCCCAAACTTAAAGTTTCCCTGCATTGTGAAGTTTTTAAAAACCACATGAGTGGACTGCGGGTTGCCTGTGTTTACCACATGAGGGGGAACTGCAGGGGTTACAGTTTTTTTCCCCAAAGTGGGCTGCAGTTTTGACAGTGTTTCCACATGAGGGGAAACTGCAGTGTAAACAGTGTTTTAACCCCTGAGGGGACTGCAGGTGATAGTGTTTACCACATGAGTGGACTGCAGTTTTTAGTACCACTTTGAGTGGACTGCATTTTTTTTAAGGTGTTTACCACATGATTTGGACTGCGGGGTGTGACGGGTTTTTTCCCAATTTGGGGGGACTGCAAGTGGTTTAATAGTGTTTTACCCCCAATAAAAGGGGAAAACAAAAGGGGAAAACAGTTTTTTTCCCACATGATTGGACTGAAAGTGTACCGTTGTACCACAGGGTTTTGGGGACTGCAGTTTTAATAGTGTTTACCAAATTATGGGAACTGCAGTTTGTTTAGTGTTTTCCAAACAGAGGGGGACTCAGTGTGATAGTTTTTAAACCACATTTTTTGGGGCTGCGGGTTTTTGGGATAGTTTTTAAACCACATGAGTGGGCAGGGGAGGTGTTTAGTGTTTAAAAATGAGTGGGCTGCAGTGTGTTTGTTTTTTACCACATGAGGGGTTTTTCCCCAGTGTAAACAGTTTTTACAAAAAAGACCGGACTGCAGTGTGAAGTGTTTTACCCCCATGAGGGGGAAAAAAGTGTGACAGTGTTTACTACAAGTGGAAAAATTTGGGGTGACAGTTTTTTTCCCGCATGTGGGATTTGCATGTGATAGTGTTTACCACATGGTAAACGGGCCGAAAGATATTGTTTTACCCCCTTGAGGGGAAATGCAGGGGTGTTTTTGGGTTTACCACATGGCGGGCTCCCAAGTGTGATAGTGTTTTCCACTTTAAAGGGGGTTTGCCAGTTTTGAAAAGGTTTACCCAATGGGGTGGCTGAAAGTTTTGAATTTGGTTTACCAAAATGAGGGGGACTGCAGTGTGACAGTTTTTAACCACATGAGGGGGACTGCGTGGGGGGTTAGTTTTTTTACAACATGGGGGCTGCAGAAAGCCGGTTTTTAAACCACATGGTGGCCCTCCCAGTTTTGGACATTTTTTAAACCAAAAGAATTGGTACGGGGAAAAGTGTGAAAGTTTTTTAAACCACTTTAGGGAAAAACTGCAGGTGGGATTTTTTTTTAAAACCACATGAAGGGACTGGCAGTGTAAAATATTGTTTTAACCACATGGGGACTGAAAGTGTTGTGTGTTTACCCCCCCAATGGGGGACTGCAGTGTTTTTTTTTGTTTCCCCACATGAGTGGCCACATTTGGGGGGCCCAAGTTTTACCCCCCATGAGTAGGCCCGGCAGTGTGACAGGGGGTTTTTACCAAAATGAGGGGGACTGCGTGGGACAGTTTTTTACCACATGAGAAAAAACTGCATTTGTGGAAAATGTTTCCCAACATGAGTGGGAATTGCAGTGTGATAGAGTTTACCATGAGGGGAACGGGCATTTTTGCCCAGTGTTTACCCCCATGAGGGGGAAACTCCCTTTTTGGGGACAGGGTTTACCACATGAGTGGACTGCTTTTTTAGTGTTTTTTTAACCCCCATGAGGGGATAAAAGGGTTGGACAGGGGGTTTACCACATAAAGGTGGACTGCAGTGTGCCGGGTTTTTTCCCAAACTTTGGGGGGCCCTGCAGTTTTTTAAAAGTTTTTACCAAAAGTGGACTGAAAGTTTTTTATAGTGTTTACCGCATAAAGGTGGATTGAAATTTTTAAGGGGGGTTTTTCCCAAAAATGATTTGGGGCGCATTTGGGGAATAGTTTTTTAACCACATGAGTGGGGACTGAAAGTGTGTTAGGGGGTTTCCCAAAATGGGGTTGGACTGAAAGGGGGTGAAAATTGGGGCCCAAAAAAAATTAAATTGGGACTGCTTTTTGTGAAGTTTTTTTTCCCCAAAACAGTTGAGGGCACTTGGGGCAGTTTTTTAACCATATAAAGTGGACTGAAAGTGTGTGGGTGTTTAACCCCATTTGATTGGCCCTGCGGTGACAATTTTTTTTCCCACATCAGGGGACTGCACTGTGACATTTTTTTTTTCCCACATGAGTGGACTGTAGTTTTTATGTGTTTACCCCCATGATTGGAATGCAGTGGGGAACGTTTTTAAACCCAAAATTGAGTGGGCTGCAGTGTGTTTTAGTGTTTACCAAAAGTTTGGACTGGGGGGATGTGTTAGGGGTTTTAACCCACATGAGGGGGACGGGTGATGGGTGTTTTCCCAAAGAGTGGATTTCAGTGGGGGAAAGTGTTTACCCCCTGAGGGGACTCCCAGGGGTGGGGATAGCGTTTACCCCCCTGAGTGGCGGAGTGTTATAGTTTTTTTCCCACATGAGTGGCCCTGCATTTGTGTTTATTGTTTACCACATAAAGGGACTGAAACTGTGTTACGGGTTTTCCCCAAATGGGGGGGAATGCATTTGTGATAGTGTTTACCCACTTAAAGTGGACTGCATTGTGACAGTTTTTTACCATTGGGGTTGGCGCAGTGGGGGATAGTGTTTTACCACAAGGGACTGCAGTTGGATAGTTGTGTTTCCAAAATGGGGGGCTGCATTGTGATACTGTTTACCACATGTTGGGAAATGAAAAGTGTGAAAAGTTTGTTTACCACATAAAGGGGCTGCAAGTTGATAGTTTTTCCCAACGAGTGAGGGGTGGCAGTGTGATAGTGGTTTTCCCAAATGATTGGTTGCAGTGTGATGTTTTTAAAACCACATGCGGGAACTGCGGTGGACAGTTTTTTCCCACTTTGGAGGGCCCGTATTTGTGACGTTTTTTTCCACATAAATTTTATGGCCCCTTATTTTTTATAGTGTTTCCCACATAGGGGGACTGCGGGGAAATAGGGGTTTACCACATGATTTGGACTGCAGTGTTATAGTGTTTACCACTTAGGGGGCTGTGGGTTGTGACATTTGGTTAAACCAAACAGGGGGGTGGATGCAGTGTGATGGGTTTTTTTAACCACAGGGAGTGGACGGGCGGGGGTTTGAAAATTTTGGTTTTCCCACTTTGGGGTGGACTCCCAGTGTGTAAAAGTTTTTTTAACCCAAAATTTGGGAATTTGGCATTGTTATATTTGGTTTTAAAACACATGATTGGGAATGTATTTGTTTTGTTTTTCCCCCAAAAATGGGGTGGACTGCATTGTTTTTTTGGTTTAAACCACTTGAGGGGGTTTTTGCAGTGTGATAGGTTTTTTTAAACCAAACTTTGATTGGGACTGCTTGTTTTGGGTGTTTCCCAACATGTTTGGGACTGCATTGTTATAGTTTTTTACCAAATGCATGGACTGCATTTTGGGGACATTTGTTTACCCATAAATTTGGACGGGAAAGTTTTAATAGTGTTTCCCAAACATGAGGGGACTGCGGGGTTTTAAAAGTTTTTCCCAAAAGTTTGGACGGGCCAGTGGGGATAGGTTTTTACCACATGAGTGGGCTGCAGGGGTGTTAGGGGGTTTTAAAACCACTTGGTTTTTAAAATGCATTGTTATAGTTTTTTACCACTTGTTTGGGAAACCCTGAAATTGGGTTTATAGTGTTTACCAATGAGTGGGCTGAAGTGTGATAGTTTTTTCCCAACTTTAGTGGCCGGGTATTTGTTATAGTTTTTTCCACATGGTGGACAAAATGGAACAGTTTTACCAAAGAGGGGGAAATGCAGTTTTGATGGGTTTTTTAAACCAATAAAGGGGGGCTGCAGTGGATATTTGGTTTCCCACATGAGGGGACTGCAGTTTTAAATTAGGGTTTTTTCCAAAAGAGGGGGGCTAAATGGTTTTAAAAGGTGTTTTAACCACATGAAAGGGGACTGAATTTTTTATTTTTGGTTTACCAACATGGTGGGCCCCTTTGCAGTGGGGATAGGGGTTTACCACATGAGGGGATTTCCCAGAAATTATAGTGTTTCCCCACATGATGGACGCAGGTGGAAGGTTTTCCCAAGGGAATTGGACTGCGTTTTAAAGTTTTTTTAAAAAAATGAGTGGGTTTGGCAGTGTGTTTGGTGTTTCCCATGGTGGGCTCTTTGGGTGACAGGGGTTTTAACCCAAAAGGTTGGACTGAAATTTGTGACAGTGTTTACCACATGGGGGGGCTGCAGTGTGAATTTTTTTTAACCCTTGGTGAAACCTTCCCGGGGTAAAATATTGTTTTACCAAAATGAGTGGACTGCAGTTTTGTTTAGTTTTTTTCCCACATGACCCGGGCTGAAAAATGTGTATAGTTTTTTTCCCACTTAGTGGGCTGCAGTTTTTACAGGGGTTTCCCCTTTTTGGGACTGCAGTGTGACAGTTTTTTAAACCAAAATGGGGGGATGCAGGGTGAAAATTTTTTTTTAAAAAAATTTGAGGGGAAAAACCTGAAAAGTGTGACGGGTTTTTACTAATGGTGGCCCGGGGTGTGAAAGTTTTTAAAACCCACATGGGTGACTGTTTAAAATTAATTGTTTATTTTTCCCCATATGAGTGGGCTGCAGTGGGTATTTGTTTCCCACATGAGTGGACTGCGGGTTGTGAGGGGTGTTTAAACCCCATGAGGGGACTGGCAGTTGTTTTGTGTTTTACCAGTTGAGTGGGGGGCATTTGTGACGGAAAATTTTACAACATAAAGCGGAAACGAAAATTTTTACAGGGGTTTCCCCACATGATTTTGGCTGCAGTTTTTGGACAGTGTTTTCCAACAGGGAAGTGGGCGGGAAATTTTTTGACAGTTTTTAACCAATAGGGGGCCCTGCAGGGGTGACAGGGGTTTCCCCAACATGTTTTGGACGGGCCAGTGTGATAGTGTTTTACCACATGAGTGGAGGGGGGGAAATTATTGGGGTTTACAAACATAAAGTGGGATGAAAGTATTATAGGGGTTTTACCAATGAGGGGAAAGGCAGTTTTGGATAGTTTTTTAAACCCCATAAATTGGACTGCAGTTTTGGATATTTTTTTACCACATGGGGGGACTGCAGGGGTGACAGTTTTTTTCCCCACATGAGTGGACTGCGGGTGTGTTTAGTTTTTTTTCCCCACAAGATTTGGGACGGCTTTTGTAAAGTGTTTACCACATGAGCGGCCCTGGCATTTGTGACAGCGTTTACCACAGAGTGGGCTGCGTTTTTAAAAGTGTTTTTACCAAATGAGGGGGACTGCTGTGAAAGGTTTACCAAACCAGGGTTTGGGATGCATTTGTGTTTTGGGTGTTTACCACAGAGGGGAAACTGCGTATTTTATTTTTACCCCATGGTGGCTGCGGAAATTAATAGTGTTTACCAATGGGGTGGTTTTGCAGTTTGATGGGTGTTTACCACAAAAAGGGGGAAATCCCAGTGTAAATAGGTTTCCCAACATGGGGGGACTGCATTTGTGACAGTTTTTAACCACTGATTTGGCCCTGCGGGTTGATAGTTTTTTTAAAATAAATGAGTGGCGGCATTTGTGATAGGGGTTTTCCCCAACGGGAGCGGACGGGCCAGTGTTGCACGTTTCCCACTTTAGTGGGGGCTGCGTTTTTGCCGGGGTTACCAAATTGAGGGACTGCAAGTTGATAGTGTTTGACCAAATGAGGGGATTTCCCCGGGTTTTGATGGGGTTTTCCCAACATGAGGGGGACGCAGGGGTTATTGTTTTTTAACCCAATTTAAAAGTTGACTGCGGGATTTTACGGGTTTTTTCCCAAAAAAAGTGGGGACTGCCAGTGTGACCAGTGTTTAACATGAGGGGGACTGCAGGTTACTGGGGGTTTACCAAATGATTGGGTTGCATTTTGGGGGACAGTGTTCCCAAACTTTAGTGGATTTTGCGGGTTGGACGTGTTTACCAAAAGGGGGTGGAAGCAGTGTGATAGTGTTTACCACATAAAGGGACTGCAGTTTAAATTTACCAACATTGGGGGACTGCATTGTTTTTTAGTGTTTTACCAAATGAGGGGAAAACTGCAGTGTGACAGTTTTTTCCCAAATTGGGGGAAATTTGGCAGGGGTTATATTTGGTTTACCCCCATGAAGGGGAAAAAAAAGGTTTTTGTCGTTTTTCCCACTTTGAGGGGGAATGCAGTTGGGGAAACAGGGGGGTTTTTTTCCAAAGAGGGGGACTGAAATTTTTGGACAGTGTTTAAAAATTAAAGGGAAATGCAGTGGGGATAGTTTTTACCACATAGAATGAGGGTGGTTTAGTGTTTACCACTGAGTGGTTGAAAAGTGTAAATATTGTTTACCACATGGGGGGGGCGGCATTTGTGATAGGGGTTTTTTCCCCACATGAGTGGACAGCGGGTTGGGGGAAAAGTTTTTTAACCACATGAGTGGGGCTGCAGTGGGTTTTGTGTTTACCACAGGGAGTGGTCCCGCAGTGTTGACGAAATTTACAACATGAGGGACTGCATTTGGTGATAGGGGTTTACCACAGGGAAGGGGGACTAAAGTGTGCAGTTTTTTAAACTCCCTGAGTTGGATTTGGGGGTGGACAGGGGGGTTTTACCGAAATGTGGGGGACTGCAGTGTGATAGGGGTTTACCAAAAAAGGGGAGGCCTGGAAAGTGTAAAATAATTTTTTAAACACAGGGTTTGGGGGATGCAGTGTGAAAATTGTTTCCCACTTGGCGGGATGAAAGTGGGGAATAGGGGTTTCCCCACATGAAAGGGGCTTTGAAAAGTAAATGACGGTTGGTTTCCCAACATGAGGGGAAATGAAGTGTGATGGGTTTTTTCCCAACATGAGGGGGACTGCATTTGTGACATTTTTTTAAAACCACATGAGAGGACTGCAGGGGGTAAATTAGTGTTTCCCACATGAGTGGGCCGGGATTACGTGTTTTCCCAAAAATGATTGGAAATGCGTAGGACAGGGGGGTTTTTACCACATGATTTGGGAATGAAAGTGTGATATTTGTTTCCCCACGGGGGGGGGGGCGGGTGTGATAGTGTTTACCAAAATAAAAATGGACTGCAGGTGATTTGTTTTCCCCAAAAAGTGGACTGAAAGTGTGATAGTTTTTTTAACCACTTTGAGGGGCTGCAGTGTGATATTTTTTTTACCACATGAGGGGGCCCTGCAGTGTAAAAGTGTTTACCACATGAGGGGAAACTGCATTTGTGACAGGGGTTTACCACTTTAAGGGGACTGCATTTGTGCTTATTTCCCCAAAATGAGGGACTGCAGTGTGACTGTTTTACCACTTTAAGTGGACTCCCATGTGTTAGTGTTTTTACCACATGAGGGGAAACTGCATTGTGCAGTTTTTTACCACATGAGTGGACTGTTTTTGCGTGGTTTCCCACTTAAAAGGTGGACTGTTTTTTAAATTTGTTTACCACATGAGGGAAACGGAATTGTGGACAGTGTTTCCCAACATAAATTTGGACGGGCAGTGTGACAGTTTTTTAAAACATAGTGAGATGCAGGGGTTTATTTTTTCCCAAACAATTTGGAAATCCCAGTGTTATATTTGTTTTTCCGCATGAGTAAAATTGCTTTTGTGTTTGGGTTTTTCCCCAATTTAAAGTGGATGAAAGTGGGAAATAGTTTTTAAACCACATGAAAGGGACTAAAGTGTGTTTAGGGGTTTAAACCACTTGAGTCGGGACTGCGGGGTGTGATTTTGCCCAAACCATTTAAATTGGACTGCATTTTGACAGTTTTTTTCCACATCAGGGGACTGAAACTGTGACAGTTTTTTCCAAATTTAAAGTGGATGCTTTTGGTGTTTGGGTGTTTACCCTTGATTGGCCCCTGCAGTGGTAAAAATTTTTTTTCCCACACCCATGGACTGCACTGTGACGGGGGGGTTTTACCAAATGAGGGGAACTGTTTGTTAGTGTTTTTTTTCCCCAACTTAATTGGACCCCAGTGTGCGTTTTTTTTCCCCCAAGAGTGGGTGAATTTGGGGGAAATGGGTTTTTTTACCACATGAGTGGACTGCAGTGTGATAGTGTTTACCACATGAGTGGACTGCAGTGTGACAGTGTTTACCACATGAGTGGACTGCAGTGTGACAGTGTTTACCACATGAGTGGACTGCAGTGTGATAGTGTTTACCACATGAGTGGACTGCAGTGTGATAGTGTTTACCACATGAGTGGACTGCAGTGTGATAGTGTTTACCACATGAGTGGACTGCAGTGTGATAGTGTTTACCACATGAGTGGACTGCAGTGTGATAGTGTTTACCACATGATTGGACTGCAGTGTGACAGTGTTTACCACATGAGTGGACTGCAGTGTGACAGTGTTTACCACATGAGTGGACTGCAGTGTGACAGTGTTTACCACATGAGTGGACTGCGAGTGGATAGTTATTACCACATTATTGTGACTGCAAGTGTGACAGATTTACCACATGAGTGACTGCAGTGTGACAGTTGTATCCAATGCTGGACTTGCAGTGTTGACAGTGTTTACCACATGAGTGGACTGCAGTATGACAGTGATTTACTCACATGAGTGGGACTGACAGTGTGACAGTGTTACCACATTAGTGGCCTGCAGTGTGATAAAGTTTTACCACAATGAAGTGACTGTCAGTTTGGGGGGGGGTTTGGAATTGTTTACACACATGAGTGGACTCAGCATTTTGAAAAGTGTATGTTACTCCACATGATTGACATGCAGTGTGATAAGTGTTTACCGACACTGATGGAAACTGCAGTGTGATAGTGTTTACCACATGATTGGACTGCATTGTTATAGTGTTTACCACATGATTGGACTGCATTGTTATAGTGTTTACCACATGAGTGGACTGCAGTGTGACAGTGTTTACCACATGAGTGGACTGTAGTGTTATAGTGTTTACCACATGAGTGGACTGCAGTGTTATAGTGTTTACCACATGAGTGGACTGCAGTGTTATAGTGTTTACCACATGAGTGGACTGCAGTGTGATAGGTTTTACCACATGAGTGGGCTGCAGTGTGATAGTGTTTACCACATGAGTGGACTGCAGTGTTATAGTGTTTACCACATGATTGGACTGCATTGTTATAGTGTTTACCACATGAGTGGGCTGCAGTGTGATAGTGTTTACCACATGAGTGGACTGCAGTGTGACAGTGTTTACCACATGAGTGGACTGCAGTGTGACAGTGTTTACCACATGAGTGGACTGCAGTGTGACAGTGTTTACCACATGAGTGGACTGCAGTGTGACAGTGTTTACCACATGTGAGGACTGCATTATTATAGTGTTTACCATATGAGTGGGCTGCAGTGTGATAGTGTTAACCACACGAGTGACAGTATGTTATAGTGTTTTTACCACAATGAGTGGACTGCATGTGGATAGTGTTTACCACATAGTGGACTGCAGTGTTATAGTGTTTACCACATGAGTGTACTGCAGTGTGATAGTGTTTACCACATGAGGTGGACTGAGTGTAAGTAGTGTTTAAACACAAGAGTTGAACTGCAGTATTATAGATAGTTTACACCACATGAGTGGACTGCAGTGTGATAGTGTTTACCACATGAGTGGACCTGCAGTGTTATAAGATTCCTGTGTATGTCACAGTATTTAACATGCCAGCCATAGGCTTGAGTTTTGGGTATGAGATGAACCTTCGCTCCACCTAAAACAACCCAACTTAAACTCTGGAATAAATATAGAATACGCACCGCTTTTGGTCTATTCCATTTATTCCTAGACCCCACCCTCCTCACTATAACACTATGCATCCCACATACAACCATTCCTCTGTACAGCACAACCAGCCTCGCTTATATCCTTACAACTACACACAGACAGGAGCAACAGTACTTTGCTTAGGGCTCCAGGCCATTCTTTCTATTTGCTGGAACCCAAAGCAATCTGCTGGAACCATGCCATCATGGTCCAGAATGGGCCCCTGAAACTCCTAGTTCTAAATGGAGAAATAGCCATACTTCCAGAGTTACACCCCATTCATTTCAATGGGAATTCCGAGAAGAGCCGAATGCAATAGTTTTGGCTCTACCCCCGAACCCCAAATTAAATTAGAATTAAGGGACGGACTGCGCAAGCATGGCTAACTCTCTATTAGAACATGGTGTTTCATGGGCCCTCACATATGTGACATTGATAGCATACACTATCGATATGCCATCAATGTCTGCAATGGCAATGTCATCAATGTCTATGATGCAGTACCATAACAGAGGAAACTAGGAATCACACAGTGCCTACAGAAACCATTGGTGTGTTCATGTAACGCAAAGATGTAACAAGTCATCCAAATGAACTTCTATGTAGTTGCTGTAGAGGCAAAACTACTCTACTAACTGATGTTTTTCCTTCTAGAGTATCTGAAATATATTTTCTAGATTACACAGCCTGTTTAATATCTCACAATAACCTTGTTACATTCTGCTAAAGAACACATGACCTTTCTTTGATTTCTATTAAGTACAGCATTCTGGCATACCATAAATGTGCTGTTATTATGTAAGTAGTACCGTTGTTTGCCATATACATGTTAAAATTTATTAACTGATGAATTAATTATACTTATTGAACTGATGTTCTCACTTGAGATGGTAGCACACAACATCACATGGCAATAGTTATTTTCTACCTGCCCCCATTCAAATGCATCCCAATTAAGTAACATATCCAAATACACTGTTAGCCCTTTTAAATATTTCTCCCTTTTTCAGCAATTTGCATTGGTGTTTATAACAGTATCAAAATAAAGAATTTATCATGTTTTAAACAGGGAGTGTAATATTTTTGTATGCTATGTGTAGATGACCCTCCGCTTAGTGACTATATGGGTCTTATATTTTTATAACACCACTGAGACATATTTATGCTCTGTAATACGCAGTTTGTCCTTAGGACTGGATACTTGCAGCAAAAGCATCTTCATGAGCAAAAAGGGCCTTTGAGAACCACCAGTGAAGTATGTGAAGAACTAATCAATGTCACAGAGTTTTGAAAAACCATCTCCCCATGTGTGCCATAAACCCAATCAGTTTTATTATACTTTGGGGGGTGGGGGCTCTACAATGTTATTCATCAAAAAGAACAACCAATGAATGCTTTACAAAAAAAAAGAATAGATGTTTTGAATAGCGATTTTCACGTTGGCTTTATAAATTTAAAAAACATCTATAAGGAATATGATACTATATGGAGATAACGTATGCTGAATGTGCGGTACAGGCAAGGTGTACTAGAGTAGATGGCGGTAGAGTAGTCAATATGGTATAATGACCAAAGGTAGATAGTTCAGGCCAAAGCCTATGTGATCTCAATATGGAGTTAATCGGCGGCAGTGTTATAACAGGAATGGACGAGACGTCCGAAGGTATGGAGCAACGCCGGTTAAAGGCAACAGCCGAAACGTAGCTATATCAAAACATCTGTTCTTGTTTCATGTAAAACATTCATTATGTTCTTTTTTGATGACATATACATTGTAGATGACCCTCCCCCCCCAAATGTCTATAAAACTACTTGTTTCTTGCTTAAAAAGATTTTTTGGGTTTGCATGGTTTCTTGCATCATTATAGTACTGGACTTACTGGTCTTTTCCACACTTGCACCCACTTAATATCCTATTATCCTGGGTGGGGGCCCCACCATTTTCTATATTTAAAAACCCCAATCATCTTCTCCTGAATCTACTTAACACAAGTAACTTTCCCTTTGGTGTTTTGCTGTTGGGCTGTTTTGCTTTTGTGCTGGAATGTATTGTTTTACTTCTATGTATTTTGTAAAACTTTGACAATAAAAACGTTAATAAAAAAAAACATTATGTGTAGCATGGTTATACAGTTTTCCCTCAGAATACAATATTAATTGGCTCTAGGTTAACTATATTGTATGTTGACACCGTAACTCGTGCACAATAGAACCCGCAAAATCAATAGACAACCCTGGCACACAAATTTGACTAACCATCTGAGGCGAGCTTCCAGAATTGCTGAACGCTGCTTTAACAAAACCTGCTCCACCAACGACTTTGCTGCATACAATCAATCCTCAACTTCAAGTCTGCTCTCATCTCTCCAGCATTACTTTACCATAGTCATATCCTCTCTGTCTCACAACCCTGGACAACTATTAAACCCCCCCAAATCTTCCCCATCCCCCCCCTCCCCCTTCACTCTCCTCTCGCAGTATTTTTCCACTCAAATCCTAAACAAATCCACCTATCAGAAAAAAGGCCCCTTTACCCCCGTCCCCACTGCAAACTGCTATACCTGTATAGTGCTCTTTCCCCTTAACCTTTTCCCCACGGGTTTCTTTACAGTTTTCCCCCTCTACTGTCCAAATCCAACCTCCCTACCTGTTGTCTTGATCCATTGCCATCCCACCTCATCCCAGACCTTAGCACTGTTCATATCCCAGCACTCACCAATTCTTAACCTCTGGCATCTTCCCTGCCTCCTTTAAACACGATACATCACAGCCAACCTTAAGAAACTATTCTTGACCCCTACTCTCTATTCAGCTATCGCCCCATCTCACTGTTTACATTTGCCTCTTAACTTCTTGAACAGCACGTCTATCTTGAACCATCTCTCATCCAACTCTCTTCTTGACCCGCTGTAATCTGGTTTCCGATCACTCCACTCTACCAAATCCACTCTAACCAAAGCCACCAATAACCTAGTAACTGCTTAAGCTCACACCACCACTATGTCTTTCTCTTCTTAGATCTGTCCTCTAGCTTTTACACTCCCTCCTGCTGCAACTCCTCTCACAAACTTGGCCCTTTCCTGGATCTCCTCATACCTCACACCACCTCCTCCTCTTGCCCTCTCTCTTTTGTTGTTCCTCATGGATCAGTCCTGGCTCATCTACTCTTCTCTATCTACACTCTTGACTTGAGTCAGCTCATAGCATCACAGATTTTTTAAACCACCTGTATGCTCACGACACCCAACTTTACATCCGGGCCAGATATTAACTTTCTTTCTTCTGGATGCCGCGTGGGCTATTTT
>JAODAL010067560.1:0-17239 GCA_025379985.1 Phyllomedusa bahiana | reverse complement strand
AATTTTTTTTTTTTTTTTTTGCATTGACCTGCCATAAGGATTTTAATGCACACAGCATGTCAGTTCCTGTGGTGGATTTGTTGCCGATTTCCTCCATTGACTTCACAGTCAAAATATGCAAACAAAAATGTGCATGTAACCCTTCTGCTGAGAGTATGGTTAAAGATTACCTGTCGCTGCAGCAATATGCGTGAGCGCAGATTTTGGGTGAATTAATTTTTTGGTTGACATCTGCAAAAAGTTAAGTAGTAGCAAATCTGCACCAAAATCTGCACAATTTGGTGCAAATTTTCCTGCTGCTGGAATTTCAGCAGCAGGGCTATGGATTTGTTGGCATCCTGTGTGCATTTACCATTCCATTTACAAAAACTTATAGGTTTATCCGATAAAGACTAGCGTCGACTCCAGGTGTCTGTGGGGAACAAGTGACAGACAACCAGTGGCCGCCCTATAGTCTACTTCAGCTTTACAAGCCTGAATTATGATCGCCAGTTCTGATGCTGCTCTAGGTAATGGATATATGTCCATAGAATGCGGTGTTTCTGGGACTCAACCACTAAAGTATATAAAAAAACTGTAAAGATAAGTGCCAGTGTGAACTGAGCCTTCTATCTGACTTATAATGAGTGCTTACTGATGCAGAATAATATAACATACCGTATTCTTCAGGCTATAAGACTCACTTTTTTCCCCCAAATTTGGGAGGAAAATGGTGGTACGTCTTAAAGTCCGAAAAATATGCTAGGTGCGTCTTATGGTTCGGTGCATCTTAAAGTCCAAAAAATACAATACTTGAACAACCTCCTGTACCCCTGTCAAAAAAAAAACAAGTGGCCTCAAACCCCTCTGAAGTGCACACAGGCGGAGGCCTGCAGCATGACATGAGCACCCTTCAGGGGGACTTCCAACCCTCCTTCAAGCAGACTAAGTGGTGTGTGCTAGAGTACGGTAGGTTCGTCTTATGGTCCAGTGCGTCTTAAAGTCCCAAAAATACGGAAGGTGCGTCTTATGGTTTGGTGCATCTTAAAGTCCGAAAAATACAGTAATATATTATAACATAAAACATAACATAAAATAGTATAAAACTTAACCTAAAATAACATAATAAAGCATCATATAATATATTCTAATATAATATAAAATAATTTGGCATAATATAGCATAAAATAATATCAAACATGACATAAAATAACATAATAAAGTATCATACAACATAATATAACATAATATAAAGTAATATAAAACATAAAATAACACCCTAACACAACATAATGCAGTATAAAGCAACATAGTATAGTATGACATAATGTAACATAACATAACAACCTAAAATAAAATAATATAGTATCATATACAATAATATAATATATGACATAATATAACATAACAAAATAATGTAAAACATAACAATATATTATAAAATATATAATATCCCTATATAGTTATATAACACACTTGTGCATTGCCCCGTGCCAGGCACAGCCATAATGTGCCCAAAAAGGACATATTCTGATAAGAGGAAGTAATTACCATTCCACGTGTGACCAAAAGTGAGAGCACAGCAAAAGATTATTGGAAAGTTTGGTAACTCACCCGAGCTTTAATGAGGGGTGTTGTCCAGAATGTCAGAGATCAGGGTCCATGCCCTAAATGCTCACGTTGTCTCCTGGCTGTAAACATCCCCTAAAATTAAAAAAAAAAAAGAGAAAGATGAGTAAAATAGTGATTGTTTAAAAGTGGTTGAGTTACTTATTTGACTAATGTTAAACTGATATAAGGCTTTATCACACAATGTACTCAGGAGCTGAAATCAGAACTCTGCCAGTTGACTTTTGAAGTTTGTGAAGGTACCAGTGATAAAACCAGTAGTTCCTTTCATATATATAAAATCCCATCTGCAGGTTTCGCCCCGCCCCACTATAAAAAGCCCCATCTGCAGGTGTTTTCTTTTTCTCTGAGATGAAATCAGAATAACCTTCCCTTTTTTTTTGGTCAATTAGGGAACCAAAATTAGATTTCTATTTGCCAACTGCCAGAAAAAATTGAGGAGAGAGAGAATTTAATTACTTTCTGCAAAGTCACAAGTTTCCATACACTGGGATTACTCAGCTTTACACATTCTGGGACAGACCATATCGATGAGGTCAGGTCTTTGGAGGGCTTCTAGAATAGTTTATTGGCAACATCTAAGTTAATTAGAGACAAAGTGTGGATGTATTTTAAGGCACCTTACAACACACACGGCTTCTTGTATGTAACAATCATGGGGAAAGTCTAACGGAGAATCAGCCAAGATATCAGGAAGAGGAATTGTGGACTTGCACAAGTTGGGATCATCACTCTGGGGCAATTTCCAGATTCCTGAAGGGGCCTTGTTCATCTGTACAAATAATTTACACAAGTAAAAACAAGATGGAATCGTCCGGCCATCATTCCGCTCAGGAGGAAGGGGTCTGTGCCTACCAGAGAGAACGTGCTTTGGTCCAACATGTGCATTATTAATCAAGAACAAAAGCAAAAGACTTTTGTCTACGATGCTTGCGGAAGCTGTAAGATTGTGTATTATCCACATGAAACGAGTACTATATCATACATGGGTCTGAGAAAGGCCACTCTGCCAGGAAGAAAAAAAGCCATTATTCCCAAAAGAAAAATAAAAAGCAGATTAATGTTTTCTCTAATGCCACAGGAGAAAAGACCTACATTTCTGGAGTCATGTACTGTGGTCTGTACAAATTCTAAATATGAATGAATTGGGTGTAATGACCATCGTTACGTTTGGAGGAAAAAAGGGAAAAGTTGGAAGCTAAGAAACACCTTCCAAAACTGTGAAACATGGGCTGGCTACATCATTTTGTGGGGTTTTTTTGGGGCTGCAGGATGGACTGATGCACTTACAAAATAGAACATATAGTAGTGTTGAGCGATTTTTATCGACAAATTTGAAACGGAAAGGTTTTTATGGTGATCCAAATTTTCAGATCATGCGATAATTTAAGGGTTTAAAATCTGTGCATCATCTTTTAAAAATCGCCCCTTTTTCCCGGCCGCTTCCTGTCTTTTTGGGGCGGCCAGCAAATCAGATTAAAAATAAAAGGGGGGTGAGATGTTGTGCGACTCATGACGGGAGGTATGGTTGCGATTGGCGGGAAAAATCACAGACCCTTTTTCATGAAAAGCGTTCCTTTTCGCCTCAGTGTCTCTCAGCTCTCATAGGGATAGGACCTGCGCTCTCCCTTTGGCCAAACAGCTCAACAAAATTAGTCTATTTTCTGCCAGAGAAACCTCTATATTAGCTGTGATCCTTCCAATTTAGTTAGTTTAGAGTTTTGAAATTTTATGAGTTAGCTAAAAATTTTAAAGCAGCATCTACGCTTAAATTCACGGCGGGGGGGAGCGGGGGGGGGGGGGCCAGGGGCGAACACGACAAGCTCTATTACAAAGAACACTGGAAAAAGTTCACCAAGATTTAGTGTGACATTGTAGGGGGAATATTTTTATTTTTAACAGTTTGCTTTTAAAAATTTTTTCCTGGAATTGGGCAGCCTGAACTTATTTTGGGATCACATCATTTCTAGAAAACTGCAGTCTCTTTGTTAGCTGCAAAACTCCCTTTTATTATCAGTATACTTTTCGATAGGTGTTCATTTTAAATTTTTCCCCCATTACCCCTGTGACTGTTGAATATCCACCTTGCTTTAAAAATTACAATCCAGCAATCTTGAGTCAGCACAGGTTTTTTGTTTCCAACAAAACCCTGTATCGACGAAAACTCACAGTTACGTTTTTTTGACTTTTGCGCCCCACACGTTCATTGACGCACATCTACTAAATTTAAAACAGCAATTCTATATTCCCACGGGGAATTAAAAGGTGCAAAAAATACCGTGATTATACGAAAACATAACAGTTACAGACATAACAGACTCCTTTTCCCGGCACTTTTTAATCGGGGGGCAAAATTTAATGGTCATACTGGGGCCCAGGCATATAGTCAATGTCCGTTTAACTAAAATGGTGTTGAAAGACCCCTTTTTTTTTGGCACTTTTTAAAAATCGAGGGTCATGCAGGTTTGGGCTTCTGCGGGTTTCCAGGACAGGGATATTCAATGCCAGTGAAACTAAAATGGGGGTTCAATCTCTCCCTTTCTGGCACTTTTAATTTGTGGGTGATGCGGGTTTTAAAGGGTAGGCTGGGTACAAAAAGGGGATATGAATGGCTGTGACTTTTTTTTGTGACTTTTATAACCTAAGTGTGTTGCCTAAGATGTAGCACTATCCATTTACGTTTGGAGTTAATTTCAGCTTCCCCACCCTTTTTTTTGGGTAAATTTGAAGGTTTTTTGCTCTCCCATAGACTTTAATGGTCATCCGCAAATCATGCTCACTATCAAAAACCTTATCGATAGGGCCACTTCGACTATCGATCGATCCGAAGCCCGAAATCGCTAAACACAATCATGAGAAAAGAAGATTATTTTAAATACTAAGCAACATCTAAAGGGAACATCCCAGGAAGTTACGCTCGGGGGAAATGGGTTTTCCAAATGGACAAGACCCAAACTACGCCAAACGGGTTTAAAAAAAGTGGCTTAAAAGGAACCAAGTCCATGTTTTGGAGCGGCCATCAAAAAGCCTGATTTTAGTCTTTTGGAAATGTAGGGACAAAGCGAAAAGGCAGGAAGCGGGGCGACCTCCAAACAGGCTCGTGAACCATTTAAGGGGGAAAGGGGCCAAAATTTACCAACTTTTAGGAAAACTTGTGGAAGGATCCAGAAGTTTGACCCAAATCCTACAGTTTAAGGGAAAACCACCAAATACTAATGGAATGGATGGAAACTTCTGACTTTACAGAAAGAAAAAAAAACCCTTTAAAAAAATCTCCCTTCATTATTCGATTTGGCAAATAAAATAATTTTGGTTTCCTAATTGCCCAAAAAAAGGGGAAGGTTTATTCTGATTTCAGTCAGAGAAAAAAAACCGCAGAGGGGCTTTATAGGGGAAAAAACCCTGCCGAGGGGCTTTATATAGAGGGGGGAGAAAACCGCAGATGGGGCTTTATTAGAGGGAGGGAAACGCGGGTTCCAACTGAATTTAAAAAATATTATTTAATGGTTTGTTATCTTTTCAATTAAAATAAAATAATATCGTAATCATAATTATTATTTGTATTATTACTAATCCATTTATACTAGTATGTTTATTTTAATTATTTTGTTTACTTTTATTGTTTTTTAAATCTTACGTTTTTTGTTTTATTATTTTTTATGAATTTATTTTTACAAAATTCTTGTTGTTTTTAAATTTCCCTTTTTCATTTTCTCTTGATTGTTTTAGGTTTGTTTTCTCCTGTTTCTCTACAGTTAAAACTTCTGTGTCCTAATTAGTCAGATAAAGTGCTAGATGACCAGAAGAGGATTATCCTTCCACAATCTGAAGATTTAGCTCGACCACCTCGGCCGGTGACAAGTGCTGATGAGTATGTCAGTGCTGTGTGTATCTACGACCATGTCCTACATTGAACCAGAGCGCCGTATGTCATATCCTTAATGGCATTACACGGGGAAAAGAAGACTTGTGGTTGTGACATTGGAGACAGGATGAGAACAAGTTCCATGTGACCTTTAGTAAATCATTTAATCTCCTTGCGCCTAGAGCTGGAGTGTTTCTAGGAGATGAGGAGGCCGCACGCAGGATTACTACTCATGTAATTACGATATCACGACCTTCCTAGGCTATATACAAAAAAAAAAATATAAATTGAAAAATTATGTTCAAAGTCAGTGGGTAGACAGAATATTCTATGGGAAGTTTTTCTTTATCCATTCAAGACAAGTAGAGCCAAGTGAATCAGTAAAGAGTCTCCGTGGTTACAAATACAAATGTTACAATATACAAATGTTCAACTACAAAGCTACAACTATGGTTAAAATATACAGGAAAATTTTTACTATCAATGCACAGCATAAAATTTACCATATACAGCATTATTACTTGGAGAACCGGGAAAAGGGGTTTAACCCATATTTACCCTATTTTAGGGTTCCTACTAATAAAAATACACTGCAAAAAACCCACAATATAGTGGAAGCCAAAGCATACTTATCAAGAAGACTATAGACAGTAAACTCTCTATATGTTCTTGGACACAGGATTGAAAAAAACTAGGTGCTGCTATTACTCCACCCTTGAGGAGTTCAGAAAGTCAATTTGAATCTGTTTAAAATCTTCATGGGTTTAAAGCATATTAACTATAGCCATAGCAGCGGCCCCCAGGGGTTGGGGACCCTCTTTTTCCAAACCATGTACCTTTGTATAAGAATAACAAGTTTGGGTTTTGTGCTATATAGCGTACGGGCGTTTTTTTATTTCATTTAGGCAGATTAATTTTAATGTCAATTATTGTTATTTTATGGAAAACTTTTAAAGCGCTCAAACACGTCAGGAATTTTGGAAAACCTTGATTTTTAAAACGTTATTTAAATTTAAAGGATATTTTTTTATTTTAACTTATCGGTCCCGGAGGTTTCAACCTTGGGGGTTTTGTTAAATTAATTATTGCACTTATGTTTTTTTTCTGTTTACTCCTTAGGCGTTGGGGGCACAATCTTTTTTATGGGGCCCTAGAATTCTAATTCCCCCCCGGGTTTTAAAGAAAATAGAAAATCGTCCTTGCTGATTTTAAGTTTGCTTTAAATTTCCATCCCCAATTCTATCAATTTGTGTAGCTATAAACAGGTCAAATCAAGGCGCCCCCCAAAAAACCTCCCACCAGCTCATTTTATAGGCATGTGAGGTTAGACCTTGAGCAGGGACGGACAAGGCCCGGCCTCCGTTTTCCACAGGGGATGCAGCCAACCCTTTACAGAGGTAGGGGTTCAGATGGGAAAGCGGGCGCCACTTGGGAAAAAGGGGGTTTTGGTATGCACCCCACACTTCTGTATTCCATCTTCCGGTGGTTGCACGCTGTGACCGCCATTTCGCCCTCTAGTACCCTTCAAGGTCTCCCAAATGCCTTTGGGGAAAACCATAATGTTTATATGACCCTTGGAAAAGGGTTTTGCCCTCTGTTTAGGGTATTCAAAAAATAGGGGTGGCACATTGTCCGGTCCCTTAGAAGGGCCCAAAAAGTCTCTCTCCATTTAAGAAACACGGGTACAAAAAATGGCCCCTACAGATGGGGTTCACCCTTAACTTTTTTTTTACATATTTTATAGGGACTCCAATTTCTGAAAATACAAATTCAATACACTAATGTACTGGAACCCGAATCCAAACAGGCAAACACAAACACAGACCAAAACAACTCCCGACGAGTAACCGGAAATCCTGTGTTTTTTCTTTTTTTGTTTTTAGGGAAAGTGCCCTGTCACCATTCATTTGGATAATAAAGGGGAAAAGGTAATGAAAGACACCCTACAGGGTGAGGGCCCCCAGCCAAAACCTTATGCATTAGGACTAGTTTTGACGAACATAAAAAGTTTTAGTTCGTTAAAACCTAAAACTTTTGTGAGTTCGGTTCAAAACCCCCCTTTTAAAAGTTAATGGGAAAAGTGTTCTGGTTTTTTTTTATACATACCAGGTGTTGGAGAAGTGGAATTACCACCCAAACAGTAACTTGGATACGTGGAGCAACTTAGTGAAGAAAATTTGGCCTAAGAGGACAGAAAAAAATTCACGAAAATACCTCATTCCTTTAAAGGGCGAACTGAAAAGATAGGACAGCTTAAGCGGGGCGAGTATAGGAGGGAGCGGTAGCAGCTGCTATGGGGACCTGCTTCTGAGGGACCCAAAACCCCCTCTGACACAAGGAGACTTGGAGAGGTGTGTTATACAATTACTGAACCCCCAAAACTGCAAAAACTGAACTTTTGGGCACGAGTTATTTAGCAAATCCAAGCCCCTGTATAAAATCTATCCATGTATACGAGAGGGTTTTTTTTTGGGCCCTGCAAATGTCCCCAAATAACAGCTTTGGGTGGGGGAAAGATGCACCAGCAATACCAAACCCCCTATTGATGTCTATGGAGGGGAAAATGCTATCTAAAAGGGCATCTGTACAGTACAGGAGTGTGCTGAAAAGGGTGTTCAAAAGGGGCAACAAAGTGAAATATATTTAACATGGTCAGTTGTTTTTAGCACCCTACCCCTCAGCGTGACGTTTTGACGCTTCTTTGGCTCTGCATGATTGGATGGTGCCAAAAGACAGAAAGGGTTGGATGGAGCCAAAAGGCAAAAGGTGATTGGATGGTGCCAAAAGTGCAAAAGGTGATTAAAAGGCCGCCAAAAGTGCAAAAAGGGTGATTGGATGGGGCCAAAAGGGAGAAAGGTGATTGGATGCGGCAAAAGTGCGAAAGGGTTTGTTGGTTGGAGCCAAAATGCAAAAAGGGTGAGGATGGAGCAAAACTGCAGAAAGGTTTTGGATGGCCCCCAAAATGCAAAAAGGTGATTGGATGGGGCCAAAAGGGCAAAAAGGGATTGGGGCGGCAAAAGTGCAGAAAGGTTTTTGGGAAAGGAGCCAAAAGTGCGAAAGGTGATTGGAGGGACCCAAAAACTCAGAAAGGGATTGATGGCCCCAAAAGTGCAGAAAGGTGTTTGGATGGAACCAAAGTGCAGAAGGTGATTGGATGGAGCCAAAACGCAAAATGGTGATTGGATGGAGAAAGGCAAAAGGTGATTGGATGGAGAAAGTGCAAAAAATTTTGGGGATGGAGAGAGTGCAAAAAGGTGATTGGATGGAACCAAAGTGCAAAAGTGATTGGAGGGCCAAAAGTCAAAAGGTGATGGATGGAGAAAGTGCAAAAGGTAAATTTGGTGGGAAAATGCAAAATTGTGGAGGGGAAGTGCAGAAAAGTGTTTGGATGGCGAAAAAAGTGCAGAAAGGTGATTAAAAATGGCCGCCAAAAGTGCAAAAGGGTATTGGTGGCCAAAATGCAAAAAGGTTTAAGGGGCCCCAAAAGGCAGAAAGGTGTTTGGGATGGAAAGTCAAAAGTGTTTGGGATGCCCCAAAAAGTGCAGGAGGTGAGGGGAGGAAAAGGCAAAAAAAGGTGATTGATGGAGAAAGTGCAGAAATTGTGGATGGAGGATGCAGAAAAGGTTTGGATGGCCCCAAAAAGTGAAAGGGTGTTTAAAAAAGGGCCGCCAAAAGTGCAAAAAGGTTTTTTGGATGGCCCAAAAAGAAAAAGAAAGGTGTTTGGAGGGGGCCCCAAAAGTGCAAAAAAAGTGATTGGAGGGCCCCCCAAAAGGCAAAGGTGATTGGATGGGGCCAAAAAAAATGCAAAAAGGGTTGTTGGGGGAAAGGTGCGAAAATGAGGGGCCCCAAAAAGTGCAGAAAGGTGATTGGGATGGAGAGAGTGCAGAAAAGTTTTGGGAGCCGCCAAAAATTCAGAAAGGTGATTGGATGGCCGCCAAAAGTGCAGAAAGGTGATTGATGAGCAAAAGGGCAGAAAGGTGATTGGATGGCCCCAAAAAAGTGCAAAAGGGATTGGATGGCCCAAAAGGTCAAAAAGGGTGATTGTGGCGCCAAAAGTGCAGAAAGCCGTGAAATAAAACTGAAAAGGCGGCCCAACTAAAATTTTTCTCGAACAACATTTAAAATATTCAAAAATGTTCAAAAATTAGAGAAGTTCTACTAGAACCAAACTTTTTCTAGAAAAATTTCGATCACACAAATTTAGGCCCAAAAGGTTTATTTTATTTTGGGGTAGAGACCTGAACGGCAAAATTAAAAATGCTACAGTTTGCTAAAAGAACTATAAATAAAAAGCGGAAAAACTTTAGTGGAGTTTTTCCATAGGACGGGGGCTTTGGATAGTAAGTTCAGCAGCACGCTTCGGATAAGACTAATCAACACCAGGCCGATAAAAAAAACCCCGGGGTTGGTTACTAGACGACATTTGATTTTTTAGGGAATGTGAATGGGGAAGAAAAAAGCGATTGCTGCAGCTGCAACAGTGAGTAACGCTGACCTTCCGGGGGGAGGAGGAATGAGGGGGTAATCACAACGAGCCTCAAAGGAACGCACAAAACGCGGGGCCATTTTTATTTTAGGGAAAAAACATCGTCGGCGCAGGAAATATTCATCATACAACGTGAGAGGAAAAGTCCCCCGAAACTAATGGGAAACTCGGGCTTTAATTTTTTAAATTTTCAGGAAGGAGAAATATCCCAAAGTCCAAATCTCCCCGGAATTCCATGCGGCCCAGGGGGGGTTTTTGAGCGTTTTGTTAGAAGCACTTGCATTTTTTTCTGGGCAAATAAATGTTTAGTGAAAATTCAAAAAAATTACCCAAAAATTTCATTTTGAAATAAAATTTCTAAATTACATCTAGAAATGTATCCAACCCTTTTTTAACACTGTTATTGACTTCACCAGAAAGTTCCTTGGTAGAGAGGGCCACAGCTCATGCCGAACAGTAAAGAAAAACCCTTTCTATGTTTTTGTAGAACTTTCATTGCCACAATGCTGGAGAAGAGTCCGATATGTGCCAGGTGGGAGAAATCCTATAGGTGCCATGGTCTGGGAAGATCCTATATGTGCCATTGTGTTAGAGAACATCCTTATGTGTCTGGGGAGGAGAAGAGTCCTTATGTGTCTGGGGAGGAGAAAGTCCCCACACGTTGCCATGGTGCTGGAGAAGAGTCCCCATATGTCCATGGTGCTGGAGAAAAGTCCTATTTGCCCTGGTTGGAAAGAGTCCTATATTTCCCTGGGGCTGGAGAAGAGTCCGAAGTGCCCTGGTGCGGAGAAGAGTCCTACATGTTGTGGTGCTGGAAAGAGTCCTATATCTGCCCTGGTGTGGAGAAGAGGCCTAATGTGCCTTGTGCTAGAGAAAATCCTAATGTGCCATGGTATGGAGAAAGGGCCATTGTGCCTGGTGTGGGAAGAGTCCAAAATGGCCTGGTCTGGGGGAAGGTCCTACATGGCTGGTTCTGGGAAAATCCTACATTTGGGGCGGGGAAAAGGGCCCCAATTCCCTGGTGTGGGGAAGGGGAATCCTATATTGCTCTGGTTTCTGGAGAGAGTCCCATATGTGCCCTGTGTGGAGAAGAGCCCAAAGGCCATGGTGATGGAGAAAAGTCCTACTGTGCCATGGGGCTGGAGAAAAAGCTATTGTGCCAGGGCTGGAGAAAAGTCCCCCACAGTGTGTGGTGCTGGAGAAGAGCCTATATTGCCCCCCTGGTGCTGGGAAGAGTCCTTTATCGCCTGGTCGGAGAAGTCCTAAAGTGCCATGGGATGGAGAAGAGTCTTTAAAAGGCCATGGTGATGGGGAAGATTTCCCATAGGCTCTGGGCTGGAGAAGAGTCCCCATTGTGCCATGGGTTCGGAAAGAGTCCTAATGTCCTGGTGTTGGGAAGATCCTACATTGGCCCTGGGGGCTGGGGAAGAGTCCATATGTGCCTGGGCTGGAAAGAGTCCTACAGTGTGGGTGTGGAGAAGAGTCTATATCTGCCATGGTGCTGGAGAAGAGTCCTTTATCTGCCATTGCGGAGAAGAGTCGAATTGCCATGGTGATGGAGAAAAGTCGATATTTTCCATGGGCTGGGGAAGATCCTATATGGCCATGGTGCGGGAAAGGGCCTATAGTCCTGGTGCTGGGGGAAAAAGTCCGAAAGTGCCATGGGTGGAGAAGAGTCCAATGTGCCATTGCGGAGAAAAGTCCTAATGTTGGGGGTGTGGAGAAAAAGGGCCTTACTGCCCTGGTCTGGAAAGAGTCCTTTATCTCCTGGTGTGGAAAAATCCTATATTTGCCATGGGGATGGAGAAGATCTATATTTTCCCCTGGTGATGGAGAAAGTCCGTGTGTGCCAAGGTTTTTGGAAAGAGTCCTATATTGCCAGGGGCTGGAGAAAAGTCCTATAGTGCCCTGGGGATTGGGAAAAAAGTCCCTATATGGGCCATGGTAGGAGAAAAGTCCTATAATTCCATGGTGATTTGGAAAGATCCCCATATTTGGGGATGGGCGGAGAAAGGGCCCAAAATGTCCTGGGGCTGGAGAAGAGTCCCCCACATGTTTCAGGTGCGGAAAGAGTCCTACAAAGTGCGTGGTGCTGGAGAAAAGTCCATATTTTTTAAAGGTGGGAGAAAAAATCCCAAAAGTCTTGGTGCTGGAGAAGGTCCCATATGTGCCAGGTGTGGAGAAAAGTCCTAATTTTTGGGCCCGGTGAGGAGAAGTCCTACATTTTCCTGTGATGGAGAAGAGTCCCAAATGTGCCAGGGCGGGAGAAATCCTACATGGGGGTGCGGGGGAAAATCCTATATCGCCCGGTGCTGGAGAAGAGTCCTTTATCTGCCATGGTGCTGGAGAAGATCCATTTCCATGGGATGGAGAAGATCTATATGGCCATGGGGTGGGGAAGAGTCGTATATGTGCCCGGTATGGAGAAGGGGTCCGATATGTGCCCGGGGATGGAGAAGATCCTAATGTGCCAGGGGCTGGGAAAGATCCTATTTGCCCCTGGTGCGGAGAAGAGTCCTATATGTGCCATGGTGCTGGAGAAGAATCCTATATGTGCCATGGTGCTGGAGAAGAGTCCTATATGTGCCATGGTGCTGGAGAAGAGTCCTATATGTGCCATGGTGCTGGAGAAGAGTCCTATATGTGCCATGGTGCTGGAGAAGAGTCCTATATGTGCCATGGTGCTGGAGAAGAGTCCTACATGTGTGTGGTGCTGGAGAAGAGTCCTATATCTGCCATGGTGCTGGAGAAGAGTCCTATATGTGCCATGGTGCTGGAGAAGAGTCCTATATGTGCCATGGTGCTGGAGAAGAGTCCTATATGTGCCATGGTGCTGGAGAAGAGTCCTATATGTGCCATGGTGCTGGAGAAGAGTCCTATATGTGCCATTGTGCTAGAGAACAGTCCTATATGTGCCATGGTGCTGGAGAAGAGTCCTATATGTGCCATGGTGCTGGAGAAGAGTCCTATATGTGCCATGGTGCTGGAGAAGAGTCCTATATGTGCCATGGTGATGGAGAAGAGTCCTATATGTGCCATGGTGCTGGAGAAGAGTCCTATATGTGCCATGGTGCTGGAGAAGAGTCCTACATGTGCATGGTGCTGGAAAAGAGTCCTACATGTGCCATGGTGCTGGAAAAGAGTCCTATATGTGCCATTGTGCTGGAGAAGAGTCCTATATGTGCCATTGTGCTGGAGAAGAGTCCTATTTGTGCCATGGTGCTGGAGAAGAGTCCTATATGTGTCATGGTGATGGAGAAGAGTCCTATATGTGCCATGGTGATGGAGAAGAGTCCTATATGTGCCATGGTGCTGGAGAAGAGTCCTATATGTGCCATGGTGCTGGAGAAGAGTCCTATATGTGTTATGGTGATGGAGAAGAGTCCTACATGTGCCATGGTGATGGAGAAGAGTCCTACATGTGCCATGGTGCTGGAGAAGAGTCCTACATGTGCCATGGTGCTGGAGAAGAGTCCTATATGTGCCATGGTGCTGGAGAAGAGTCCTATATGTGCCATGGTGCTGGAGAAGAGTCCTATATGTGCCATGGTGCTGGAGAAGAGTCCTATATGTGTCATGTGGTGTGAGAATGAGTCCTATATGCTGCCATGGTGCTGGAGAAGAGTCCTATATGTGGTTCTGGTGCCTGGGGGAAGAGTCCTATATGTGCCATGGTGCTGGAGAAGAGTCCGATATGTGTCATGGTGCTGGAGAAGAGTCCTATATGTGTCATGGTGATGGAGAAGAGTCCTATATGTGCCATGGTGCTGGAGAAGAGTCCTAAATGTGCCATCTTGCTGAAGAACAGTCATATATGTGCCATGGTGCTGAAGAAGAATCCTAAATGTGCCATGGTGCTGGAGAAGAGCCTTTATGTGCTCTGGTGCTGGGGAAGAGTCCTATTTGTGCCATGGTGATGGAGAAGAGTCCTACATGTGCCATGGTGCTGGAGAAGAGTCCTATATGTGCCATTGTGCTCGAGAACAGTCCTATATGTGCCATGGTGCTGGAGAAGAGTCCTATATGTGCCATGGTGCTGGAGAAGAGTCCTATATGTGTTACGGTGCTGGAGAAGAGTCCTATATGTGTTACGGTGCTGGAGAAGAGTCCTATATGTGCCATGGTGCTGGAGAAGAGTCCTATATGTGCCATGGTGCTGGAGAAGAGTCCTATATGTGCCATGGTGATGGAGAAGAGTCCTATATGTGCCATGGTGCTGGAGAAGAGTCCTATATGTGTTATGGTGCTGGAGAAGAGTCCTATATGTGCCATGGTGCTGGAGAAGAGTCCTACATGTGCCATAGTGCTGAAGAACAGTCCTATGTGTGCCATGGTGCTGAAGAAGAATCCTACGTGTGCCATGGTGCTGGAGAAGAGTCCTTTATGTGCTCTGGTGCTGGGGAAGAGTCCTATTTGTGCCATGGTGATGGAGAAGAGTCCTATATGTGTCATGGTGATGGAGAAGAGTCCTATATGTGCCATAGAGATGGAGAACAGTCCTATGTGTGAAATGTTGATGTAGAAGAATCCTACAGGTGAAATGGTGCTGGAGAAGAGTCCTATATGTGCTCTGGTGCTGGAGAAGAGTCCTATTTGTGCCATGGTGATGGAGAAGAGTCCTATATGTGCCATGGTGCTGGGGAAGAGTTCAACATGTGTAAAGGTGCTCGAAAAGAATCCTGCATGTGTCCTGATGCTGGAGAAGAGTCATGCATGTGTCAAGGTGGTGGAGAAGAGTCCTACATGTTCCATGATGCCTTAGAACAGTCCTATGTGTGCATGGTGCTGGAGAAAAGTCCTGCATGTACCATACTGCTGGAGAAGAATCCATTATGTGCTTTGGTGCTGTAGAAGAGTAATTTGTGTGCCAGGGTGTGGAAGAAAAGTCCCACATGTGCCATGGTGCTGGAGAAGAGTCCTATGTGTGCCATGGTGCTGGAGAAGAGTCCTATGTGTGCCATGGTGATGGAGAAGAGTCCTATATGTGCTATGGTGCTAGAGAAGAGTCCTGCATGTGCCATGGTGATGAAGAAGAGTCCCACTTGTGCTATGGTGCTAGAGAAGAGTCCTATGTGTGTCATGGTGCTGCAGAGGAGTCCTACATGTGCCATGGTGCTGGAGAAGAGTCCTTTATATGAAATGGTGTTTGAAAAGAAACCTATTTGTGTTAAGGTTGCTGTTAAAGGGTCCTACATGTGTCATGGTGCTGGGGAAGAGACTTTTATGTGTTAAGGTTGCTGGATAAGTATCATGCATGTGCCATGGTGCTGAAGAGGAGTCCCACATGTGCCATTTAAATTAACAGTTGTGCATAGACCCTGCATGCAACCTTATAAAGCACTTTCTGGACCTTGCCACTGCAAGATTATATTTTTTTTATATTGAAGACCCTTTGAAACAAGTATAAAATGGATGCTTTTTGCTGAGCAAAATTCTAAAAGGCTCATGGGAAAAGAGCTGGGACACCTACTGGATGTAATGCTCTTCAAATCACATCCGAATCACTGAGCCTTGCAATGTGAATAGGATTAATATCATACATGTAATTCATCTGTAGACAGATACAGATCAGACTCACTGAGCCTTTCAATGTGACTGGTATGAATACCATACCATTCAGTCATCGGGGAGGGGAGATGCAGATCTGACTCAGAGCCTTGAAATGTGACTAGCATGAATGTCACACCAATTATTCATCTGCAAAAATATGCAGATCCCACTCACTGAGCCTTAATATGTGAATAGGAGTCACACCAATACCATACCAGTTTTTCAACTGCAGACAGCAGTTTTGGGGTGTTTGATCCTCATCAGTGCAGTGGCCTATAGAGTCCCAGCTCTTTTTTCCATGAGCTTTTTACAATATACTTACATTTCAGTGGAGTGATCACAGTATATAAGTCTCCACACACCTTCATGGCGCCTCTCCCCTATCAGAAACATTCCCCTTTTTGTTCTGAGCAAAACCTATGTTCAGTTTAGGTGCTTTAGTTAATTTCTACCACAGCTAATTTAATAAGATGTGTGTTTGAGGGGATAAATGTCAAACACTCTGTTGTAGCGACATATAGTGATGTGTTGGGTTGTCTGGGACCCACCAGTGGAGATGATTCTTGGGGCACAAAAGTGGAGTTGATTCTCGGGGCCCACCAGTGGAGTTCAACATTGGGGCCCACCAGTGGAGTTCAACATTGGGGCCACCAGTGGAGCTGATTCTTGGGGCCACCAGTGCAATTGATTCTTGGGGCCACCAGTACAATTAATTCTTGGGGTCACCATTAGAGATGATTCTGGGATGCCACCAGTGAAGTTGATTCTTAGGGCCCACCAGTGGAGTTGATCCTTGGGCTCCACCAGTGGTGTTGATTTTTGGGGCCCACCAGTGGAATTGATTCTTGGGGCCACCAGTAGATCTGATTCTTGGGGCTACCAGTTGAGTTTCTTTTTGGGGCCCACTAGTCAAGCTGATTGTTGGGGCCACCAGTGGAGTTGATTTTTGTGACACAAAAGTGGAGTTGATTCCTGGGGCCCACCAGTGGAATTGATTCTTGGGGCCACCAGTTAAGTTGATTATTGGGGCCCGTCAGTGGAGTTGATCCTTAGGGTCCACAAGTGAAGATGTTTCTTGGAAGGCCATCAATGAAGTTGATTCTTTGTGCCCACCAGTGGAGTTGAATATTGGAGCCCACCATTGGAGTTGACCCTGGGGGTCTACCAATGGAGTTGATACTTGGGGCCCACCAGTACAGTTGATCCTTAGGACCCAAAAGTGAAGTTGGTTCTTGGGGGCCCATTAATGAAGTTGATTCTTTGTGCCCACCAGTGGAGATGTTTCTTAGGGCCCACCAGTGAAGTTCGTTATTGGGGTCCACCAGTGGAGTTAATTCTGGGGGCCCACCAATGGAGTTGATACTTGGGGCCCACCAATAGAGTTGATAGTTGGGCCCACCAGTACAGTTGACCCTTAGGGCCCACAAGTGACGTTGATTCTTGGGGGGCCATCAATGAAGTTGATTCTTTGTGCCCACTAGTGGAGTTCATTTTTGGGACCCATTAGAAACCCAGCAGTCGAGCTTATTTCTGGAGTCCATTCCACAAATGATCTCTCTTTCTCTGCCATTCCCCCTGAAATGTAGCTCCAGTCCTGCCACACCCATGGTCCCACTATGCCCAGCCACCAACTATAGAGGGCCAAAGGGTCTATCACATAGTCTCTGGGGCCAGCCAAACCGGGGCCCCCGGGCCCGGGCCCCTGCAAAAGAAAGGGAACAAAAAAAGGC
>JAODAL010067559.1:0-17239 GCA_025379985.1 Phyllomedusa bahiana | reverse complement strand
GTTTTTAATACAATTGGATTTAAACAGAAGCATAGTCTCACTGCGCATGCTTGAGAAAGAAGGCGTAGCCCTTCGAAACGTTGCTGTTCGAGTGTGCAGCTCGCCCTATGTCTAACATCTCCTCTGCTACTCCGAGGGAGTGACTAGCCGTCCGATGGAAGTTTAATACCGGACCGCTGAACTTAAGTATACCATTGCTCTTTTTCTACCACAGTTTGAATTTTTTTTAAATGTTTGTCCTGGAATTATATGGATATATTTAATAAATGTCTTTGCAATACGAAGATTTTGGATCAAGCTTGCTATCGTTATAATATTAGTGCACCCCCAGGTGCTGTCATTCTACTCCTGTCCGCTGTTCTCCTTAGTAATCACACACACTCACTGCTGAGTGAATGCTTAACCCAAGGTGCTGTCATTCTACTCCAGTCCTCTGTACTCCATGTTTGGTTCCTGCAGGGATTTAAACCTAGGACCCCTATGCTGAAAAGCAGAAGTGCTTACCACTCAGCTACATTGTAGCTGCTCACATCTCTTTACCTAAAGGCCTCGTTCACACGGCTTATTCTGCCGCGTATTGGCGCCGTACTGCGCGCCGGATTTGCGCGTCAGTACGGCGCCAATTACGGTAATCCACTGCTCTCATTGAGAACAGTGCAATCCGTCGCTCCTCCCCGCTCGGCGAATCCGCCGCGGGGGGAGAAAGTGATATAGACATTATTTACGGCGCGTACGCGCCGTAAATAATGCATTGTCTATGGGGCCGGGAGCGGCGCCCCGCCGCGCTCCGGCCCCGCCCCCGCCCCGCCCCTTATTCACGGCGGATTTGTGCGCTCAATACGGCGCACAAATCCGTCGGGAATAAGCCATGTGAACACGGCCAAACAGACCTTTGTTTGACTAGAGTGAACACACTGTGGAGAAAGGCATGGTGATGTCAAGCCTGCTTGGTCACATGATATGTAGCTCAAACAAATCATACAAACCCCCATTTAAACACACTGAAAGCTGAAGCAGGACAAACCAGGCATAAAATGTCTTCACGGAAAAAACCCTTTAAAGCTACATTTGACCTCTATACATACAACAGTTAAGAAGACAGAGAGAGTAGTAACATATCCCTGCCTTCTCCCTGGAGAGGCTGCCGCACACTGACATCCGGCTCTTCATTCTTGCAGCTGCACAATCTGTATGGATGTCTTAAAGCAGCCGCGCAGAGATAACCACTGACCACCCCTTACCGACAGTGGACGTATGATTGCACCGCTGTTAACTGCAATTAGCAGCTGGAACCCGCTGGTAGCAGAACGGGATGGAGCCGGCTCCATTCCGTGCTGTTTAACCCTTTAGACACTGCAGCAAACACTGCGCACCGTTCCTCACTCCGAATGAGGCCCCCGCGGCAAGATGGCGGGGCCCTTATTGGTTGCCTGGTGAAGGCTTCCATCGCCGCCATGTTTTCTGTGTTACTACTTCCTGCACTAGGCACACTTAGAATTTTTTTTGCATTTTCCCAGTATATTCTATGGTAATATGAATAACACCATCTTGTCCCACAAAATAAAAGCCCTCATTTGTCTAAATAGGTAGAAAAATAAAAAAGTGGAAGGGAAAAACTTTTGAATTTTCACTGTCTGGGTTTAGCTGATATGTCAGCCGATGCTGGAATATGATAAAATATGTCCATAAAGGGTTTGCCCATTGGAAAAATAAATGGTTCCCAAATAAACTCTCTCCCAGAGCTCAGCAGTTTTATACCGTGTTTTTCCAAAAATAAGACCTCCCCAAATAAGCCCTAGCCTGATTTTCACAGATTCTTGGAGCAGGCTTTATATATAAGCCCTACTCCAAAAATAAGCCCCGAGTCCCGCCCACTCCTCTTAGACTGGAGGTTTTGTGGAAACCTCCAGTGTTTTCAGGCTGAAGGACCTTCGATGATGTCACAGTCACATGACATAGAGTGCAATGTGTAAGTGAGAGATCAATGTATACACACACACTTATACAATCACACTAACAATCAAATAATCCCTTATCTTAAATTGTGGCTATTGTGACATGCTGGGACTTGTAGTTCCCCAGCATGCCACACTCAAGATAAGGCACTGAAAGAACAGACACAAACTCCATGGCTTTTGACTATAGGGTATATATATTTATATACATACAGACACACACACACAACCTATAGTCAAAAACCATGGGGTGTATGTGTGTGTAAATCCACAGCAGCTGCAAACAAACTAAATGTCCCAGCATGCAGTTTCTGCACCAGTCATGTTAAAAAAAAAATAAGTCCTCCCCCCGACAATAAGCCCCAGCCATCTTTTGGGAAAAGATAATAATATAAGACCCTGTCTTATTTTTGGAAAAACACGGTAATAAACTTTTGTTACGTTTTCTTTGAGCTACTACATCAGTTATAAATCAACTGTTTGATGACAGGAAGCTCAGTGTTCGGTCTACACACACAGGAAACAGCTCTGTGTCCAGCCCAGGAGATCAGGTGACCAAAAAAGGTGTGGCTTTTGAAGCTCCACCCCTTTTGTCCTGCCTTCCAAGGCTTTCAACATGAGAAAGGAAACATTGGGAACTTCACTGAGACTGAAGTCGGAAAGCAAGAAGTTAAACAAAGCACAGCAAATGATCCTGGGACTTGTAGCGGGGCCGTCCTTGTCGGAGCGATGACCCCACAATTTGATAGGGAACAGGTATAGGGATATGAGGATTATAGGCTTCACTAGGATTACTCTTCATCTTCTGATTGTCCTATTATCCTATGCGTGATGACAACAGTACCGTGAGTAAACATTCATTATGCCCTCTTGCCTATTGTGTACTTTGTCCCAAGACAGGTGTCTATCTTTTTGGTGTATTTCGGGTGTATAAGTCTGTGGTTATCGTAAAGGGGTTACTTTTAATATTTGAAATAAAGTGTAAGTTTTATTGGGGATATTTTTTCTGTGATTTTGACTTGTAGTTTAGCAGGGCAAAAGGAAAGGATTTCAAACAGGAAATGCTGCTGCTCAGCTGCAGAGAAGGGAGGCGACACACAGCACAGGAAATTAGCACAAAAAACATCACAGGAAGATGAATCAAGACTCAGGCAATACATTTATAAATGAATAAAAAAAAAATAATTTATGTAGCTCTGTAACTTGGGAAAACAATCACTTGCTGACGCTATGGGTGAACCTAGAAGACAATTAGTATGACCGTACCTGCCAACAGTCCCAATTTTATAGGACTGTCTAGAACACTGCCTTAAAGAGACGGGACCCATGCACATTTGCTTAAAACGAGGTGTTCCTTGTGGAGTAGGTGAAGCCTATGTATACAATATCCACATGATATGTATCTAATAGTTTGGCTGCTAGAGCTTAAAGGGGTTGTCTCACTACAAGGATTGCAGATTTTTATGTTAAAGATCTTGCAAAAACAAGTAACTTTGTAATATGTGTCCATTAATAGTGTCCTACCTATTCCTAGATATCCCCTCTTGTATGGGCTGCATCAGCTCCTCAGGTCGCTATAGCTACAGACCTGTTCAATCTCTCCTGATAGGCTGCCAGCACTGGTTACTATAGCTACAGACCTGTTCAATCTCTCCTGATAGGCTGCCAGTACTGGTTGCTATAGCTACAGACCTGGCTTCTAAGCAGCCTGGTAGAAGCCTTTAAACACACCCCTGATTTCAAAATGAAACCAAGAAAACAGGACTGAGGTGAGATGAATCAATGTAGTGATACAACCCCTTTAAAGGATTTGTCCAAGTTTCGAAACACATAGCTGCTTTCTTTGAAGCACAGCGCCACCTCTGTCACAGGATGTGTGTAGCATTGCAGCTCAGCCTGATTCACTTCAATGGAGCTGAGCTGCAATACCAGACACATCCTGTGACATAGGTGGCGCTGTTTCTGAAAGAACGCAGCTATGTTTTTAGAATCCTGGGCCACCCATTGACCCCGAATAGGTCGCTGAGGGAATAGTAAAATAAGGAACCCTTCTACCAATAGGTGGGGATCCCAGAGCTATTCCCTGACATGACATGGTATGACCTACATACAGCTCCATGTATCTCAGCTTCTTTCACACAGAGTTAAAATTGAACACAATTTGGTTAAAAAAACAGCAAAAATGAATGTGCACAGAGGCGCAAACTTTTATAAAATTAAAAATTAAATCAATTTTGGTAAAAGTCTTAAAAATGTATTGGCTTGGTTGAATTTGATCAACAAATATCTAACAATGTGACTATGTTTGGTGTACGCAGCTCCTATGCAGATCTATGTGACCCCCATGGTTAAAACCTACCTGCTCTGTATAGTCTGATCCCACAGCAGAAATGCTCTTCCAAGAAATTCCTATGTCCTTTTTGACCGATTTTAGTGCCTATAGAGCGCTACTGATAATGTATTGTGTTTACATAGCTTTTGACTGCCACGCCAGTGTGCATCTATACATTTAGTCTTCAAAACGGATGTACTAACCAGATTTTGTTTTTTGACTCTTTGTGCGGGGAGGAGGCTGGTTCCCATCTTGGTTTATGCACTCCACCTACCTGCACAGGCTTTTTAATCAGATCAGGTCTATAGCTGGAACCTTCTGACCCTGAAATGTGGAGGTCTGAACGGACACCAAGAGAGGTAGCATGTAGCGTAGGTTCCCACCTCAATTGGGGTCACCTTGCTGCGGTAGGTGTACAATGTACACTAAGATCCTCAAATCTTTTCATATATTCCATAGTAGCAGAAATGCTGTTCCAAGAAATTCTTATGTCCTCTTTGACCGTTTTTAGTGTCTATAGAGCGCTACTGATACTGTATTGTGTTTGTATAGCTTTTGACTGCCACAACAGTGTGCACCTATACGTTTAGTCTTCAAAACGGATGTGCTAACCAGATTTTGTTTTTTGACTGTTTGTATGGGGAGGTGGCTAGTCCTCAGCTTGGTTTATGCACTCCACCCACCTGCACAGGCTTTTTAATCAGATCAGGTTTGTAGCTGGAGCCTTCTAACCCTGAAATGTAGAGGTCTGAACGGATATCAAAAGAGGTAGCATGTAGCGTATGTTCCCACCTGAATTGGGGTCACCTTGCCGCGGTAGGTGGGCATTTACAGTTTTGATCAAAAATGTACACTCAGAACCTCAAATTTTTTCATATATTCCAAAGTAGCAGAAATGGTGTTCCAAAAATTCTTATGTCCTTTTTGGCCGTTTTTAGTGCTACTGATATTGTATTGTGTTTGCATAGTCTGATCCCACAGACATGAGTTACTTTTCTCCCTCTTTCCGCATTACTAACCTACAAAAGAGGGGGCAGAGGGAGGATCAGACTGCACTGGGTTTGTTTGTTGTCTGTCGCCATGGAGACACATAGGTCTGCATAGGAGCTGTATACACAAGATAGGGAGATTTTTAATCAACAAAGTTTTATTTCTAGATATATTAAAGAAATGTAAAAAAAAAGTCTCAGTTACTGAACTTCCATTATGGGAATTCCCACAATCAAGATCTCAATATAGATCCGTTCTAATTGTTCCGTACTCCATGGAAGAAATCAACTGATCCGCGGTCCGGGTGATTTCCAGATTATCAGGTGCCGGTGAAATGGAACTTTAGGGCCACATGTATGAAACGGTTTTGGTCTAAAACTCACTTTTTTCCCATAGAGACCGTTTCATACATGTCTTCTCTTTCTGCTCTTTTCTTTGAGCTTATTTGTTGACACGAGCAAAATGCAAATTCTTTGAATACCCGTCATGTGCGGAATTATTTTAGGAACAGAGCTGCCACTGAGTTGTGCATAAGTATAAGCGCCCCCCTCCCTGTCCTGGGTCAGTGATTGAAGCTTTTCATTGATGTCTGTGTTAGTAGAATCGGCAATTATCTTGCCTTTAGGACCTGCACAACATTATAGGATATGGGGGTCGCCCTTGGTTTGCTTTCTTCCAAACTGATACCGCCTATATTAGGGGAAGGGTACTTTTACATAAGCCCCTTTGTGGACCATTGCAGGCGGCTAGAAATTCTGCATGTGTCCCACAGACCGTATGCTGTGCAGGAAAGTTTCTATGGACTCTTTCTTTATGATCTTAAAGGGGTGTCCCACCACATACATTGATTGATGTGCTATTGATGTGTGGCAGGTGTGGGTCCTACCTCTGAGACTTGCACCTATCTTGAGAATGAGCACCCGTTCTTGAGATAGGGGTCCAGGAAAGCTGGTTTGGCCTGTACATGACTCTCCATTCTGTTCTATGGGAGTTCCCAGTACAGGGGAGCGCTGTGTTCTCTCCATTCTGTTCTATGTGAGTTCCTAGTACAGGGGAGCGCTGTGTTCTCCATTCTATTCTATGGGAGTTCCCAGTACAGGGGAGCGCTGTGTTCTCCATTCTATTCTATGGGAGTTCCCAGTACAGGGAGCGCTGTGTTCTCCATTCTGTTCTATGTGAGTTCCCAGTACAGGGGAGCGCTGTGTTCTCTTCATTCTGTCCTATGGGAGTTCCCAGTACAGGGAGCGATGTGTTCTCCATTCTGTTCTATGGGAGTTCCCGATACAGGGGAGCGCTGTGTTCTCTCTATTATGTTCTATGGGAGTTCCCAGTACAGGAGAGCGCTGTGGTCTCCATTCTGTTCTATGGGAGTTCCAAGTACAGAGGAGCGCTGTGTTCTCCATTCTGTTCTATGGGAGCTCCCAGAACAGGGGAGCGCTGTGTTCTCACAATTCTGTTCTATGGGATTTCCCAGTACAGGGGAGCGCTGTGTTCTCTCCATTCTGTTCACTCCAGAACTCCCATAGAACAGAATGGAGCCGCACCTGTCAGACTTTGCTGTCATACCCAAGCGATATCCTATCAAAGTCTATGATGGGAATACTTCTTTCAACTGAACAAATCTGCATTGTTCTAAACTGTACTGATTAGATGTATTTTCCGTTCAGGGTCCATGGGAAGCCCGGTGACCATTGGTTTTATCATGACATATATACGGCTATGACATCACTGATTTCTAAAGAACTGATTGACTAATCTCATGTATGGGGGCCTAGATTACAAATATGGCTTCCTGCACCTGTCTTGGGGGTGGTGGCCTATAAAGGTCGATTCAATGCACCTTCAAATTGACACCATTTTTATTGCAGTTGAATCTGTGACAGTAATTGCATGAAAAATCTGGCAAGATCTACACTATATACCATTCAGGTTAGCTGCAGCGTTACTGTGCATGGCTATAGCCTAAAGGGGTTTTGCCATGAAGTGAGTTCCTTACCTCTTATCTGTTCAGGAGAGAATATAAACAAAGCATGCTGAGTCATGAACGGCTGCAGGAGTGAGAGGGAGGGGGTGAGCAGAGAGTGAGGAAGAAGGGATCATCTCTAAAGTTTACTCAAATAATAACATTACAACACTGGATTCTCTATACAACAGACAGCCTCATACACTGCACTTTCTCCCCAGCCCCTTGCAAGCTCCTTCATGTTCCCTGTCATCAGATAGGAAGTGCAAACACGCCAGATCAGCTCCTGTCAGTGTCCTGGTTGTGTCTAATGTAAACTGTCAGGAAACTAAGGGGGGCTGAGCAATGCTGTAGCTCTCACAAGCTTCACTTTTTGTAATCACATATATTTAGAAAAGTGATTTAATACCCAGTTTGGAGGATCCCACGTCAACATTACATCGTGGCAAAACCCCTTTAAGGGCTCATAACAGGTGCATGAGGGCACAGGGTGCGCTAGGGGTTAAAGTAACAGATGCTAAGGAAGGAATCTCAGTGCGAAAAATTACAGTGCCAACCCCCTTCCTGCGAACCAGAACTCAGGGGAGCCGTAAGCCGTGTCCTCCGATATGTTCTGGACTCGCGTCATAAAACGTGAGCTTTCTGACAGATTCCTGTGGTGGGTAAAGGAGCAAATTCATACGAAATTTTCCCAGCGCAGGGAGCCGGGTGCACGGTGATCATCTAATATCCTGATATTCCAGTAATGACTCCCTTTAGGAGGCGCAGGGAGGATCTCCTACATAGTTCACACCCCTTAGCCCTAAATCCTAATACCCTGGACAAGGCAGGACAGCCCGTGGGAGCTCCTTCTGTGACAACTAGCACCAGAGGCAAATGCCCCAACAGCCCCCCCCCCAGAGAATTATGCCCCTATATCACACAATACATAGGGCAAGGGCGAAAAAATTGTTTAGTCCGGCTTTGTGCTAGATGTCCCCGAGTCAGCAAACAAATGCGAAGATCCACAGAGATGGGCGCATGCGCAGTAGAGGATTTGCTGCGCATGCGCTGGTCTCTGAAGCTTATACCGCTTGCTGGCTTAGGAAAACAGCGCATCAGTAACAGCTATAGTCCATGCCATCTCTGCCCTGATGTGCTACTGTGTGTGCACAGAGCTCTAAAGCTTACGCCAATTGTTTGCTGACACGGCGCATCAGTAACAGCTCTAGTCCATGCCGAAGCTCCTTGCAAATTGTTACTAAACGTATCACTAACAGTTCTAATCCATACCATGTCTGCCCCAAAGTACTACTGCGCATGCGCTGGGATCTAGAGCTCCTGGACACCAGGGGAGAAAGAGCATGGGCACAATATCATGGGGGGAAACATAGGCTCAGGTGCATCTAAATTGTACTTGTCAATTGTCTCATTAGTATTAGGGAGCTTTTTTGGTGATTTTTGGTTTTTCAATAAAGGTAGTTTAATGCTGTGCATTTCTGAAAAAAAAACATACATGTCTCCCATACACTGTACACACAGAAGACAAGATTCTGCTCCCTATCTCTCTATAGCTGCTATGATGTCTCCCATACACTGTACACACAGAAGACAGATACTGCCCCCATCTCTCTATAGCTGCTATGATGTCTCCCATACATTGTACACACAGAAGAGGAGATCCTGCCCCCTATCTCTCTATAGCTGCTATGATGTCTCCCATACACTGTACACACAGAAGAGGAGATCCTGCCACATATATCTCTCTATAGCTGCTATGATGTCTCCCATACATTGCACACACAGAAGACGAGATACTGCCCCCTATATCCCTCTATAGCTGCTATGATGTCTCCCATACACTGTACACACAGAAGACAAGATTCTGCTCCCTATCTCTCTATAGCTGCTATGATGACTCCCATATACTGTACACACAGAAGAGGAGATCCTGCCCCCTATATCTCTCTATAGCAGCTATGATGTCTCCCATACACTGTACACAAAGAAGAGTAGATCCTGCCCCCTATATCTCTCTATAGCTGCTATGATGTCTCCCATACATTGTACACACAGAAGAGGAGATCCTGCCCCCTATATCCCTCTATAGCTGCTATGATGTCTCCCATACACTGTACACATAGAAGACAAGATTCTGCTCCCTATCTCTCTATAGCTGCTATGATGTCTCCCATACACTGCACACACAGAAGAGAAGATCTTCCCCCTATCTATCTCTATAGCAGCTATGATTTCTCCCATACACTGTATACACAGAAGAGGAGATCCTGCCCCCTATATCTCTCTATAGCTGCTATGATGTCTCCCATACACTGTACACAAAGAAGAGTAGTTCCTGCCCCTATATCTCTCTATAGCTGCTATGATGTCTCCCATACACTGTACACACAGAAGAGGAGATAATGCCCCCTATATCCCTCTATAGCTGCTATGATGTCTCCCATACACTGTACACACAGAAGAGTAGATACTGCTTCCTATCTCTCTGTAGCTGCTATGATGTCTCCAATTCACTGTCCACACAGAAGAGGAGATCCTGCCCCCTATATCTCTCTATAGCTGCTATGATGTCTCCCATACACTGCCCACACAGAAGAGTAGATCCTGCCCCCTATCTTTCTATAGCTGCTATGATGTCTCCCATACACTGTACACACAGAAGACGAGATACTGCCTCCTATATCTCTCTATAGCTGCTATGATGTCTCCCATAAACTGTACACACAGAAGAGGAGATCCTGCCCCCTATATCTCTATAGCTGCTATGATGTTTCCCATGCACTGTACACACAGAAGACGAGACACTGCTCCCTATCTCTCTATAGCTGATATGATGTCTCCCATACACTGTACACACAGAAGACGAGATACTGCCCCCTATCTCTCTATAGCTGCTATGATGTCTCCCATACACTGAACACACAGAAGACGAGATACTGCTCCCTGTCTCTCTCTATAGCTGCTATGATGTCTCCCATACATTGTACACACAGAAGACGAGATACTGCTCCCTATCTCTCTCTATAGCTGCTATGATGTCTCCCATACATTGCACACACAGGAGATCCTTATAGTTTGTTACAATGTATCAGGTCTAAAATCAGAGGCTTTTTACAATTGCAGTAAACAGTAAGCTGTGGAAAATACTATTTTGTTATGGGTATGTAAAGATTTTTCCCCCTTCATTGACAGCAAGCAGAGATCTTGGAAATAGTACGAAACAGCGTATCAGAAACTTGCAGAACCTTTTGTTGTACAATGATTAAGACTCTTTTACATTAAACATCATTAACTAAAGATTAATACAATGTTCTATGACTTATATACTATGTTTCTGTTTCTTATCATTTCAAGATCTCTGCTTGCTGCCAGTGAAAAAAGTAATCTCTCATTCATATCCTAAGGCTTATAAACTGTACAGACCTGATACTTCTCACAAGTGAGGGAACGGTATGATTACATCCAGTCTAGACACTCATGTGCAGTTATCACAGCAGCACCAATCTGTTTCCTTATGGTTTGTTGCAATGTATCAGCGCAGGTGCAACGTTTATGTCTAAAGTCAAGTTTTTTTTTACATTTTAATCAGGATTATTTTAATCAGATATCATTATTAGAAACTGCAAACTATAAAAAAAAATTATGTCTTTATGGATATTTAGTCTTTAGATATAAACAATACTTTTTTTCTTTTCATCGACATCAAGCAGAGATCTTGAATATAGTAAGGAAAAGTAACAGAGTATTAGAAAAGGGCAGAAGCTTTTGTTCTTCCTTGATTAAACGTCTTCAGTAAAGCTTAAAGGGGTTGTCTCAGTACAGACTTTCGTAGACACCTTGTGCTATCTCTCCAGCTTAGAACTTCAAATCCAGGGGCGGGTCTTCCCTCACTGTGTCTTCTCTGCTCTCCGCTGAGTCATCATCATCATTCTGTGTGATAAGTGGGAGAGGATGTCATAGCTCTGCAGAACTGATGTAAAGGTCAGTTCACATGTCTGGAGAGCTGTTACCTCCCTCCACAAGCTCCTTGGAACCAGAACACCTGTATTGGTGTAAACAGTTATACATACAGCCTGAAATGATGAGGCAAATGTCAGAAATGCACTCTGCTCCCCCCCTCTGTTCCCAGGCAAGAGGTAGAGGGGGAGAAAAGTGTATAAGGCTGTATGGGTTGGAGAGTGAGTTTAGCAGCTAGAGACTCAGTAATTGACCAGATCCTTCACATAGAGCTGTCACTGGGAGTGGAGCATAGAGAGCTCAGGCAGCCTTTATTACACAGCTCAGAGGGGAGTGAAAGACGATGAGAACATAGACACAGACAGCAGCCAGCACAGAAAGCCAGTTTCATGTTCACACAGTTCAGAGGGAAAACAGTGCAGGACAGCCAATCACAGCACAGGGGGTGTGTCCCACACAGAGGGCGTGTCCCGACCAGGACTGAACTAAATAACAGGCAGCCACTTAAAATGAAGGGGACTTGGACTGACCACAGGCTTCAATTTAGCTCTAGACACTCACAGATTAGCTAATAACTGCTATACTAAATGATTTAGGTAATACAAACCAATTGTAAAAGTGTTTATTTTTACTGTCCCCAATCATTACAAATATCATCTTTGTAGCGAGAAAACCCCTTTAATGAAAATTTCTGCAACATTCTGCAGTTACATCCTGCGTATCTTAATTGCTTATGACTTCAAGATCTCTGCTTGCTGCCAGTGAAAGGGCAATCTCTCACAAATATCCAAAGCTTGAATTACTGTGCAGCCCAGATACTCCTCCAGTCCAGACAATTGTCTGTGCAGATAACACCACAACACAAATCTCTTTCCTTTTAGTTTGTTACAATGTATCAGTGCAGGTGAAAGGTTTGAAACACAGTTCCACCACCATCTGCAATACTGTATTTAAATGTCTTACCATTTCAAGATCTCTGCTTGCTGAAAATGAAAGGACAATGTCTTATCCATATCCAAGTGCTGAAGAATTCTGCAGACCTGATACTGATACACTGCTGAGGGCATGGGATAGTTTCATTGAGTCTAGACAATCCTCTGTGCAATTAACACAGCAGCACAAATCTCTTCCCATAGGGTTTGTTACAATGTATCAGCACAGGTGCAACATTTCAGTCTAAAATCAAGTTTATTTCAGTTCAATCAGGATTATCTTGACCCCATGTCATTGTAACCAACCTTAAACTGTAAGAAATATGATGTCTTTATGGATATTAAGGGTGCGTTCTCACTGCACAGGTTTGCCGGCCGGTATTTGTCCTGTTTTGCGCCCGTCCCCACGGCCGCGGGAGGGGGGGGGGAGAGCACGGATTCCGTCCGAAAACCAGACGGAAGATGGTGCTTGATGAATGTTTTGCGGCCGGACCGCGGGCGGCAAACCCACCGGGCGGGAAACCCGTGCAGTGGGGACTGCTGCGCGGTTCTTCCATAGAGCACCATTGTGCTCATTTTCGGCCGGTTTTTCAGGATCTCTGCTTGCTGTCAGTAAACCGAAACCTTTAACCCCCTTTAACTAAAGTTCTGCACCCACCTCCAGTGATTTACTGCGTGTTTTGATTTCTTTCAGTGAGCAGAAACCTTCAAACCCCTTTAACTAAAGATTAATACAAAGTTCTGCAACCATCTCCAGCTGTATATGGTGTGTTTAAAGTTATTAACCTTCAATATCTCTGCTTGCTGTCAGTAAACGGAAACCTTCCAACCACCCCCCCGTCCTCCACCCCCTTTAAATAAGGCATGAAACACACTTATTCAACCATCTCCAGTGATATCCGGTGTGTTTCAATTTCTTACTATTACAAGATCTCTGCTTGCTGTCCGTGAACGGAAACCTTTAAACTCCTTTAACTAAAGTTCTGCAACCACCTCCAGCTATATATGGTGTTTCAATTTCTTAACCTTCAATATCTCTGCTTGCTGTCAGTGAATGGAAACATTTAACCCCCCCCTTTAACTAAGGCATAATAAAAAGTTCTTCAAACATCTCCAGTTGCATACTCTGTGTTTCAATTTTGTACCTCTTTAAGATCTCTGCTTGCTGTCAGTGAATTGAAACATTTAACCCCCCCCCCCTCTTTAACTAAGGCATAATACAAAGTTCTTCAAACATCTTCAGTGACATACTCTGTGTTTCAATTTTGTACCTCTTTAAGATCTCTGCTTGCTGTCAGTGAATGGAAACATTTAACCACCCCCCCCCCCTTTAACTAAGACATAATACAAAGTTCTTCAAACATCTCCAGTGACATACTGTGTGTTTCAATTTCTTACCTCTTCAAGATCTCTGCTTGCTGTCAATGAATGGAAACATTTAACCCCTCCCCCCCTTTAACTAAGGCATAATACAAAGTTCTTCAACCATCTCCAGTGATATACAGTGTTTCGATTTCTTACCATTACAAGATCTCTGCTTGCTGTCACTGAACAGAGACTGAACACGTGTGCAGATTTCATTTATCTCACAGCTGACGGTTTGCGGCGACATGTTCACATTGGGCAGATTTGCTGGAGTTGATGTTACACAGTAGGTATAATTGGGGTAGGTTCTGCGGCAAGTGAATGGGGCTCTAAAAAACCTCATTTAGATGAAAGAGAAGAGAGGTTAATGCATTTGGAATTTGTAACTCCTGATAGTTTGTTACAATGTATCAGTGCAGGGAAATGTAGCAGATTGGATACAATTGTAACAAACCCTCTCTGTGCAGGAAATAGGTGGGATTGAGTGGATTTACCCCCTGGGGCAGAACAGAGCATGTCATTGGGGGGATTATATAGAATAGATGAGTCACCTATAGAAAGTGCTTAGTGAGTCCATCCCAGCATCCACTCACCTTACAGTAGGGAGTCCCAGTGTCCCGTCAGATGTAGCAGAGCCAGTCCTGCAGACGTTCCCTGCTCAGCTCCTCCAGAACAGACAAGGTCATTCCATGTAATCAGATCACCTATGTACATGCCGGGCATGTGAGTCCTATCCCTGGGCTCCGGCACCTTCTGTGGCCCCAGGAATATTCCTTCTCCAGGGGCTCCTAGGACTTCTTCAGGCTGGGTCCAGAGAAGGTCTGCAGCTTCTCTGTCTACAAGTCCCTGTGCTGGAGTTTTCCTCCTCCTCCCCTTTCTTACACAGGAGCTGTCAATAGCTGAAGCCAAGATCTGTAGTAGTGGACTTGGGGCGGCCGTCACTGCTGGGACCTGTCCCATTGTTTGGGGGCCTGAGAGGACCTGCAAATGTCCAGGGGGCAAGAAGATCGCCATATGGGTCCAATGCAGGCTTGCCATAAGTCATTTTGGTTCCCCAGTTGAAGATTTTGGGCCCCACACCCATTGCCAGTTTCTATCTTGCACCATATCAGCAGACCCCTTTTTCCTAAAATTTGATTAGGGCCCCTGACAGTACCAGTATTGCCCTGAGGTGCCCCATGTGGCCTCATTAATACACTATGGGCCTCATTTATCAAAATTACTTACACATACTTGCCAACTTTTGAAAGTGTCCATCAGGGAGATGTGAAGCTGCGACGCGTGTAGCGCGCTGCCCCAAAAGTTTGCATGGTCACGCAATATTTGTATCAAACCACACCCCCTTCACAAAAGGTCACGCCCACATCTAACTGTGTAACGGCTATGGAAGAAAGCTAATTGAGGGTTTTGGCGTTACCCAGCTTTCCTGGACATTGGATAGCCCATTCAGCCTCTAAGAGCTGGGAGATACCTATAAACTGTGCCTGAAGCTAAACCATTAGACCAATATTACAGCCATACAGTGATTATACAGTGGTAGACACCAGTGTACACAGGCTCTGCAGGGCTGTTTTTACCTCCATTCAGTGGCCATATAGTGGTAATTTCCAGTGTACCAGGGCTCTGCGGGCTGTATATTACCTCTATACAGTGGCCATATAGTGGTATATACCAAGTGTTACACAGGCTCTGCAGACTGTATATTACCTCCATACAGGGACCATATGTGGTAGACACCAGTGTACACAGGCTTGCAGACTGTATATTTACCTCCATACAGTGACCATATAGTGGTTTTACCAGTGTACCCCAGGCTCTGCAGACTGATATTACCTCCCCTACAGTGACCCTATGTGGTAGACACCAGTGTAGACAGGCTCTGTAGACTGTATATTACCTCCATTCAGTGGCCATATAGTGGTTTTATACCAGTGTTAACAGGCTCTGCAGACTGTTATATTACCTCCTTTCCCGTGACCATTTAGTGGTAGACACCAGTGTACACAGACTCTGCAGACTGTATATTACCTAATACGTGACCAATATAGTGGTAGACACCCGTGTACACAGGTTCTTCAGATGTATATTTACCCCCCTACAGTGACCATATAGTGGTAGTTACCAGTATACAAGGGTCTGCAGCTGTAAATTTCCTCCCATACAGTGACGTATAGAGGTAGACACTAGTATACCACAGACTCTGCAGGCTGTATATTACCTCCCTACAGTGACCTTATAGTGGTAGACACCAGTGTAGACAGGCTTTGCAGGGCTGTATATTACCTCCATAAAGGGACCATTATAGTGGTAGACACCAGTGTACACAGGCTCTGCAGACTGTATATTAAACCCCCATACAGTGGCCATTATGTGGGATCTAACCAGTGTTGACAGGCTCTGTAGACTGTATATTACCCCCCTACAGTGACCATTTAGTGGTATATACCATGTAACAAGGCTCTGCAGACTGTATTTTATCACCATTCAGTGATATAGTGGTAATTACCAGTGTATACAAGTTCCCTGCAGACATTTAAGTGATTGCATCTTGGGACTCACTGGAGACATCTTCGATGATTGGAAATGTTCTCTTTCAAGTTCATCTTCAACCTGTCCAGACCACCATGATGACTTCTCTCGGCCACAACTCGTCCCTGCAAAACATCTTGCAATTCTAATTTTTCCAGCACCTGTGGCCACCTCTGTACAAACATGACATGGGGTCATAGGTGCAGGTGGGGAGTGTAGGAATATATGTATAGACATCTGTACACCCCATAGAGGAGAACATTGGAGCAGGCTTTTACAGTCTCGTAACCCTTGTGCAAACATCTGCATTAAGTCTAGGCCTATTTTGCATATGTAGATGAGGGTACAGCAGATAAAATATTCCTACCTAACTGAAATGCAAACATATCCCTGTGTCCCACAGAATTCTAATGGGGGCTTTTGTATAATGTTAGACCCTGAGTCTCCGCATTCTGCAAGGTGTCACCAAGTGATCATGCCTTTGTATTTCATGGGAAGGATTGTTGTCATCAAACAAAGTTAAACTGATTCTGTTAATTAGTTTTACATTAGCCAATTAGATGACTTCTCACGTTACCCAATGGTACAAATTGTATAAGAAGTGACTGAACGATTGTTAAGAAAAAAGCTGTTATCATTGCTGTGTTTTGGGACTGAAATCTGAAATAAAGGCTTCATCTCCGAAACCGAGGTCGTCTTGGATTTTTTACCTGACGGTGGTAAAAGGTGGACACGTCCTATAATTTTCTCATAAGGACTATAGAGCGGAAAATAGCTCATTGTTCGGTGTAGGACAATGGGACAACAGGGAGGTTATGGGGTGATAGGTGGAGTGGAGTGATAGGTGGAGGTGAAGGGACTATGGGGTGATAGGTGGAGAGGTTATGGGGTGATAGGTGGAGAGGTTATGGGGTGATAGGTGGAGGTGAAGGGACTATGGGGTGATAGGTGGAGAGGTTATGGGGTGATAGGTGGAGGTGAGAGGACTATGGGGTGATAGGTGGAGAGGTTATGGGGTAATAGGTGGAGTGGAGGGGTAGGTGGAAGTGAGGTGACTATGTGGTGGTAGGTGGAGAGGTTATGGGGTGATAGATGGAGTGTAGTGATAGGTGGAGTGGAGTGATAGGTGGAGGTAAGGGGATATGGGGGTTAGGGGAGAGGGTTTTGGGGTGATGATGGGGTGGTGGGATAGTGTAGGAGGGTGAGAGGACTTGGG
>JAODAL010067558.1:0-17239 GCA_025379985.1 Phyllomedusa bahiana | reverse complement strand
GCTACAGCCGCGCAGCCCCTTTCCCCTGATGAGCACAGTGAAGGAGTTTGACCCCGGGGGTGGGCGGCCCGGACTTATTGTGCGGTGACGTCACAGAACCCGGGCGGTCCCCTGATTGGCTTTCACCTCTGCACATGTAACAGGCTATGCCCTTCTTCCTCCCAAGTTTTTGGCCCCATGTAGCCCAGGGTGCTCGCACCCATTTTTCAATCAAAAGCACACTTCTTCACAAAACCCCGATTCCCCGAAAGTTCCGACTTCGTTTGAACCAAAGTTTTTCCTGAAATTCAAACAAATTCCACTTCTTAGAATCAATTCGCCCATCTCTACCTATAACGTGTACCAGACCATTCTGGCTTTGTTCCTTGACATGATTAAATGCCGCCTCCCAAACCTTAAAACCCTTGTCCCTGACCATGAGCCTTCTATATGATTCAGCATCACGTCACACCTCGGCTGCCACTATAGGCAAGTCACGTGAGGGGTAACGATCTGGGGGTCGCCTGCTGCAGCAAGTCCATCCCGCCATCCCGGAGGGAACCAGAGGCCCCTTAACCTATTTCCCTAGTGGGGAAACACCAAACGCTTGCGGTGGCCAGGGGATCCACTACTCGGGTCTTTAAACGAAATTTTTCTAAAATTAATAACTAATTTATTATGGGTAATTTTGGTTAACCTTATTAAAGCATCATGGCCTTTTTTCATCCAGTTTTAATTATTTAAATGGTATATTGTGACTTATGACACCATGCAAGGGACCCCTACTCCCTAAATTGGGCGAATACTATGTCACATACACATTGATTCATTTTAGTTTAAGGTGTTGTTAGGAGCCATTGTCTTGTCCCACTTCCCTGCTCTTTTTTTCTCCTCTGTCTTACTTTCTGTTGTTGCTAGGGATCCCAAGTCTTACCTTAATTACAAATGGTGGTCAGCGGGGAAAAACCGAGATTTTTCGGGTCCCCCCGCAGTTTTTCTAGCAATTTAATGTACTCTTCTGCCTGGTGGGAATTCATTAGCCAGACAGTGTTTGAAGAGGAGATAGCTGATTGGATCATGGTTGAAGCTGCTGTAAGCCCAGGGGTGTTTAAAGAGTTCCCTCTGGCTGAATGCAAGCTTTTTTTAGGAGAAGCCCCAGAGCGGGAAATTCGTCCTCCCCCCCAAAGTTTTGGTCTTTATCCTAGCATGAAATTATTAAAGGAATTTTGTCTCCTAAAAAACATATTTTGGGTCTGCTGTTTTAAACACGTGTCTCTCTTTTCCCTCTCATGACAAATCTTTTAAAAAATTTAAACTAAGTTACTGCACAAAGCCAGTTGGGACGGGGGGTGCTTAGGCCCACAGGGGAAAATTTTAAAATTCTGGGGACCCACCAATGAAGTTGATTCTAGGGGCACACCCTATAGCTTCTGTACATTCTGCCTCTTGCTTTTTGCCTCTTTTTATCACTGCTTCTGTCTCTTCCAATGATGCATAGAGGTTTTTAATGGAAACCCCGGTGCATGCCCCAAAGGCCACTGAGTGTTTACACTGTTTCCCTGTGGGCCAGTCCGAGCCTGCATGTCGCAGTCATAACACCTTAGCTGCACTCACACTGTCTTGAAGTTATGTGTTACTAATTTTTTCCCCCTATTCAACCATTTGCATGTTTATATCAGCTGTAACTTAACCAATTCCCACAGTGATTTTTACTTACCTTGCATTCGTTTTCCCTGCCCACCTTCCAAAACCCATAACTTTTTTATTGTATAGCCAAGTTCGGTTTTATTTTTTGCAGGACAAGTTGTACTCTTTTAATGTTACAATTTATTGTAAGCTATAATGTACTGAGAAATAAAAAAAATATATTCTTTGTTGGTTTGAACATGAAAACAATGCAGCTGCATCCTTTGTGGGTAAGGGAAGGTTCGTTTTAATGGAGATCATTGTGCTACAAAGATGACATTACGCAGTTTGTATTGGTACCATTTAGGGACACATGTGACTTTTTAATCACATTTTATTTATTTTTTTTGGGGAGGTGAAGCGAACAAAAAATTGCAATTCTGGCATTTTTTTTCCTATAGCTTTTATTGTAGGAGATAAATGATGTAACTGTACATCTTATGTTGGCAAGGGGTTAAAAACATTCACCCTTTTATTTCTGTGGAGACAGGCTGTTGCTCTAATTCATTCTTGTCACTATTATTATTATTACTCTTACTTAAAGGGGTTTTATCGTTACAAAGATCATGTCTCAGATTATGGGGACAGTAAAAATAAGCACTTTTGTAATTGGGTTGCATTACCTCTGTCACTTGGTTTAGCAGATATAAGCATCTCTGTAAAACTGTCTTCTATTTCTGCTGTTGCTGGTCAGAACGCCCCCTGGTCGATTCTTGCACCCTAGACATGTCCCTTGCACTGTGATTGGCTGGCTGACATTTCATTCAACCTGTTGGGATACGCCCCTAGACAGGAAACGCCCCGGCCACGACCCCTGCGCTGTGATTGGCAAGAAAGAAGTTGGGAGTTCAAGCCCCATCAGTAGTTTTTTTTTTTTTCTTTAAAATTTGTACACATATGTAAAGATATGAAAATATATGTGTAGACATCTATAATTTTATTCATATACACACACAAAGCTCCCCTATATAGTGTCATATCCTTGCAGTCACACCAAGCACTTCTAACATACGTGATACAAAGCATATACTCTGGGGGATGAGACATGATATAGGGGAGCCCTGTATGTGTATATATATCATTATAGAGATTGACATATATATTTTAGGTCTCTCTACATATGTGTAGAATTTAGGGGGGAAAAAATATACCCTGTGAGGGACTAGAACTCCAAACCCCTTTGTTGTAAAAGCAATAGTCTATCACTGCTGCTCTACCTCTGCACCACCAGCCCAAGTTAGTTACAAGCTGATTTGCTTCTCCCCCCATTGTTTTCACTCACATGTCACTGACAGGAAGCAGAGATCTTTACTTGAAGCTGACATTTGTAGTTGAGTAAAGATCTCTGCCTGTTGTAAGTACAATTTGGATGAAAACCACTAGAAGTAACAGCTGCTGGCTTTCAGTTGTGTGTAAACTAAGACATATGACAGGTGCTTGCTGGAGTTTGGAGCCTCAAGGCTGCAGACATAAGCAGGCAGGAGGCTACAGAGCTGTTATATCCAGACAACCTTCTGCATCCCCTGCTTTAAACAAAATGATGATGTCACAGTTCTTCAGTGAGGGGAGACACGCCTCCTGGGAGGAGAGACACGCCTGCTGACAGGAGAGACCAGCCCCTGGATTTCAAAATCAATTTGAGAAAATTAGCTGAACAGCATGAGCAGCTCAAACAATAACACCGCTTTAACTCTACTCCCTCCAGTCTAAGTCCAAAATGCAGCAGCATGACTCATCTTTCCAGTCTTGTTGCTGGGCCACCAGAGACTGAGAGAATAGGATGTGGTCGCAGAGGAATATTTAGCTCTGGCCATCAGGGTAATATTGGCAGTATTCTTTTCAGATGCCCCGATCAATTGTTTGAATTGTTATTTGGTGTCTTACTTTGTAACGTATGATTTTATCTCAATATGTAACATCGACATTGTAATGTGCTCAAAAATGTTTGCACTATATCTATAAAGATCATTATTAGTTGTAATATTTTTATTATAAAAAGTACGTTTAAATAAAAAAGTTAAAATGTGTCCTTTTCTGACTATACATTCCCTTATAGATGCACTACCAAAAGTTAGGGATATTTGGCTTTTATGTTCATCCCTAACTTTTAGTGAGTAGTGTACATAAATAAGAATTACATTTATTGACATGAATCTATTGCTACACTCAAAATTCTTAGTTATCAGATTCTTTGAACAAATCAAGTTCACAAAAACAGAAATAATGTTAAAACTGATATTTTGGGGAACTTTTTTTCATTCTGCCTAAATGTCACTTTATTGATATTTTCTTGAAATTACTTTACAAGTAAATTGAAATCAGTCTCTTCAAAATGTCACTCATATTGGGTTCTGTGTAAAAATATTTTGTCATAAATGTTAACTGATGTTAAAAGCTGCAGAGGTCAGAACTGCAATGATTCTCTGAAGACTTGTCACTCATCACGTTAATTTCTTTTTATATCATCCTTCACCTCTAAATTGATTTATTATTATTGTTTTTCATTCCAGATTATTTTTTAATGGTTGTTTGATGTTGAAATATATTATGCTGAATATAATGCAACAAAACATTCTAGTCTACTATTGCAAACTCTAATTTATCTCACAATACCAGATTTTTTTTTTCTCTGCTTTTTTGGAGATCTGTGTTATTTTACATAACAATTACTTTAATCTGTAGTGTACAACCCAACATATTATAGGGTCTTAAACATATCTCCTACTTTACCTTAGAGTCACATATAATATATTTCATATGTTTTAAGCAAAACACACATGGAGGAAACAGACTACTGCAATAAAAAAGAAAAATAAAATGCAATATGTCAATACATTTACATAATGAGAAATATGTGAACATATATTACAAGGTCAACACGTACCACAGTGTCTGCATAACAGAAAAAAAACAGTGTAGATATTCTGTCCTTTATGATTGGGGAAACTACTCAATACCTGATCATTGGGGGTGTAATCAGGATTCATAGGGCCCACCCAAATTTTGTACATAAATGGCCCCTATAAAAAATATGGTGAAAAGCTGAATCATGTAAACCTCTTAGAAAGAGAAGGGGCACTTCTTCCTTTTTTTGAAAAAAGGTTAATTCTTCAAAGGCAACAAGCCTTTACATAGTTATAGTACATAGTATGTAAGGCCGAAAAAGACAGACATCCATCAAGTTCAGCCTATTCTGCTACATTGTTGATCCAGAGGAAGTTAAAAACCCTCATGAGGTAGTGTCAAGTCTGATATACATATATATGAGTGTCGTATACTTTTATACTTTTGTACTTTTATATGCTTCAAATCCTAATTTTTCCCTGCTACTAAACTGCTCAGCTATAAGAAACTATGCAATATAAGATGGCGCAGACATCCGTGTGACCGCCCACCCAGATGACGTCAAATATTTACTGGAAATCAGATGTTTTACCAGAAATAAGAGGACTTACAGGAAACTACCCGAGATGACGTCTGTACAGTGGCAAACCTAAACCAATCAGAAGTGGACAGCAAAAAATGTCTGTTTTGTTGCAATAATAACCACCCCTTTTAACCATCCCCCTTCCCTTTCCTGTTTTATATTTTAACTTGTGCACTAAATTTAAAACCCCAGGAAGGGGTAAAGGGGACCGGGGTTGAGGGGAAAGACTGGGGTTTTTAAAACGGAACTTTGTATTGTTTTCATTCTTGGGCACAATGCAACATGTCCCCAGTTTGGGGAAAGTAACGGGAACTGACCTGGGTATTGTATTTTCCCACGGCCAAGACAATTTGACCCCCCAACGAAAAAGGGGGTCACCCGAGAGGAAAGCCACAACCCGGGAAAACCCGGGGCCAGCTGCCAGATAAACCCCTGTCGTTTCCCTGATGGGGCTTGCGCAACCTCACGGGTTTAAGGGTTTAAGTCTACTATATTTTTATATGTGTTTCCCCTTGCCGGGTAAAATCAGGAAGTGATGTTAGTAAATTCCCGGTTTTTTGAAGGGTCTTGAGTTAAAAAGTCTGAGTGGAAAGGGCATTTGTGTTTTTTTCCCGGTGCTTAAACCGCAGCACGTGAAAAATTTTTTCTTTACCACTTTTCGGTCAGCGGTTATTTTTTACTGATCAAGTGCCCAAAATTTGGGAAAAGGGGGAAAAGTGAAAGCACCGCTTACAGTGAAAAAAAAAGGGGAAGTTGGCGGGTTTAATTAAAGAAAAGAAGAAAATTTTTTTTTTTTTTATTCTTTTTTGGGACCCGTAAATTTTTTAAAATGGGTTATGGTGTCAGCCCGGGAAAGGAGACAGGGCGGGTTTATCCCCCGGGGGGCCCCCGTTGTGGTCCCATAAGGTTACGAGGGCCCTTGGGTTTAGAAATTACTTGTTACGGAGAAATAGGGGGGTTACACGCGAACTGCTTTTGGGGGTTTGGGGGGACCCAACGACAAGATTCTGAAAAACCGGGGGGAGGGTGAATTTGGGTGGAAAACTGGGAGTTAAACACCAGTGAGCAGTTTTCATTAGGTACTGAATGTCGGGTTTAGTGATTATGTTGTGGCTATTTAAACAAAAACAGACTCCCCCTGCAGGGGCACGGATGGCTGTAGAATTAGCCCGGGAGTGAGGAAGGAAAAAAAATATGTAAAAGAAGCTTGTAAAAATTAGCGGGGTTTTGCACAGGGGCGGGGACTGCACCCCAGCATGTGGAAATTTTTATACAAAAACACAGAAGGGCATGCGGGGAAGAAAAGGGGATTTTAGAACCCTGCCGGGTATCTCAGATTTGCAAAGGGCTTTGAAAATTGGGAAGGGGATATGCGAATTTTAAGGAGAAGGAGGAGATAAAAAAAGCTGAAATGCTGTTTGGTTAAAAAAAATCTGATACCCCCAAAATTCAAATGTAACGGGAAAATGTTGATGCGCCACCGCCCTTGATGGCACGGGAAATGGACCGGAAGGGTGGACCTGCCCCAAAGTGTGGTTTCCCAAAACCCCGGATTTCCCATAAAACGTGCGTCACTGGGGGGCCCACCACGCCCTAAATCTGGTATGTCCGCCTGTTTCCCCGGTTTAAATGTCATTTTTGGGTGCGGCCGGAAGTGGGGCCCCCAAAAAACTTCCTTGGTGGGCCATTTTGGTACCCCCTTTGGGCCCACCCATTTTGGGTTTATGTCACGGGAAACTTCCTCTGGCACCCAAATTTTGGGTTAAACCCACGGGAAAACCGGAACACACCCTTGTTTTCCGGGTTTAATAACGACTTTCGGACCCTTTATTACACGGCCCAACTTCCGTGGGCCCCACAGCACCAGAGGGGGGCTCAGTCACCCCCTCCTGGGTTTTGCCCCATTTTTCCCCCAGTGTACACACCGGGGAAGCCCAACGGGCTAAACAGGGATCTTAAATGCCCCGTTTCCCGGAACCCCCCATTATCTGATTTCCCCACTCCTGATGCCCCAGGGGCCCCGCCTAAAAGGGACCCCAGTCCTTTTGCCTCGGTCTTTTATGACCCCCCCAAGGTTCTGAGATAGGGGATCCTCCCTTTAAAGGGAACAATGGACAGGGGTTTTTCAGAAAATGTACGCTACTATGTCAGGGGGACAGATCACCTCAGTGGGGTTATGGAGATTTTTAGTCGTTTTAATGTGGACCCCATGGTAAACGCTGTAACTCAGATTTGGAGCATAGGTCGGGGTTTGCAGGGCCGGTGTTAAAAACTTGGACCCCCCAGATACAAGCAGATAGCGGGGAACCTTAGAACCCCAAGGGAACCGGGGGAAAGTAGGGGACTTTAGCTGTCCCCGGCCCTGGTCCCTTTCCCCGGGCTCTATCCTAAACCCATGCTGTAGGCCAGTTTATGAAAAAAACCACCCGAAGCGTCGCCCCTTGCTCAGGTCAGCCTATGGAAGCCTTGTGTATGCACCCAACGGGAGCAGAAGAACGCATGCCAGACAGGGTTTAATAGCTCTGCCCCTAATTTCTTCAGGGATCTTTTTGGGGACCCCATGAGTTAAATTTTATAGAAGAAAATGGGGGAAATTAGTGCAACCCAAAAAATTTTCAACACAACCCCCCCACACTTAGTGAAATTTAAGATCGTGGCAAATTCCCCCGATGCTGCTGATTTCTGGAGGAGCCATACTATTTCAGGAGGAGCCCCAAACATACCCGGGTGTCCCGCCACCCCCCACACCACCTATTTCCAGAACAATATTTGAAAATTTATTCCTTTTTAATATGTAAATCAACGGCCCCCTTTTAGAAATAATCCATTTACTCCACAGCCCCTTAGGCTTGACCACAGCCTCCAGGGAAAACCCAGGGTTTAAACCCTTTAGGTATGTCAAGTTTAAACCCAAAACAAGTTTAACTCTGGTGGGGAAACAGGGTCCCCGGGTCCAAAAAAAAGCACCTATGCCTTTTTATAGAAGATTGGTGCAAATACCCGAAAAAAACCCATCAGCAACCCGGCAAGATTTAAAGGGGTATACTTGGGAAAACCCAAAGGGCCCCAGTTGCTATCTACCTATAAAAGGCCCCAAACCCGGATGATGCTAGATCACCTCCACGGATTTTATGGGGCTTAGGGTGACCTTATGTGAACAATTGAAGAAAAGGGCACAAAGGGCATGCTCAAGCCAAGCCGTGTTTAAAAGCAAAAAATGTCCCAAAAAGAAGAAGATGAACTGTGGACAAATAAGGGAGCTCGCATCAGAAAAAAATTTTTAAGATTTGGGTTTTTAGCTCAAAAAAGACCCCTGCCTCTTTGTGACCCGTTTCATTCTGGATGGGCCCACAAGAACAATTTAAAAGGGCAAAATTAAATCTGTCAAGGGCCCGGGAAAATGTGACTCTATCACTGAAAGGGAAACTGTTTAAAATTTTTTCCCAATTAAAAAGGGTTCCCTAAAGCCCCTTGTCAAGGGGAAGAAGTTTGGGGAAAAAGAAAAAAGTAATGATGTGACCTCAGGTTCGGGGGGGGGGACAGACCCAAAAAAGTGCCCCGAGTGTGTGTTATCAATATGCCAAACCTGATTTAACAAAATCAAATGTATCAAAACCCGTTCCCCAACCACCAGTACGTATGCACCCCGCAGGGCACCACCGATTTATCAGCAACCCTTTCCAAAATTTATGAGGGCATTTCTTCAAACCACAGACTCGCCCCCTGGGCAGGGAAAATGTTCCTTTAGGGCTTAAAAAAAATTATTCTGAAGCTTTCCCGCTCTGGGTATTCCCCGGAAATACTCACAAACCAAATTCCCCCTCTTTCTCTCTAACAAACATGGCCCTGCCTCTTTTTGGGGTTTTGGTCAAAAACCTTGGGATCGTATGGGGGACCTCTAGGTTAAAAATATGCAAGTTTGATTTCCGTTGCACAGGGCTGCTCCTACTTGCCTCAGAAACTGTTGTCGCGCACAACTCCTTTTGACAAGGGTTCAAGAATTTATTTTGGGACAATTTTAGCTATCTTGGGAACCCCAGAAACCCCAAGGAAACTTGAAACAATCCCAAAAAAATCAAAATTCAAAGCAAGGGAACTTCGAAATTCAAAGTCATTTCTGATGCCTGAAAAGGGAACCCCTTTAAGGATGCCCCAAAAATCCCCCCAACCCAGCCACCCCCTTCCTCCTTTTCAAGGGGGGAAGATGGAGACCCGAATATCCCCACAAAAGAAAAATGAAAGAAACTTTAATGACATGAAATGCCTTGAACAGATGGGAGGGTGAAATTTCCCCCCTTTTGTTTTCTGTCTCTTTTTTCCCAAACTGGAGAACCCTGATTTTGTCTTCTTCACAGATGGTCCGACATGAGATGAAAAAAGGACGATTCCATACAGGATTTGCTGTGGTTACCTTTTCAGGAAAAAAAAAGGTTTTTTTAAAAGGGGGGGGGTGGGATCTTTACCTTCGAGTATGTCAGCCCCCGGGAAACTGAACTTTTTGGGGTGTAACGAAGCTTGCAAGCCGCTGGAAAAGGAAAAATGTGAAAAATATACATGACCCGGCCCAGTATATGGAGTGGCCCATGACCCCGGGGCCCGAAAGTGGGCCCCGCGAGGTTTCCAGACAGCTTGTGGGAAGCCAATCAAGGGAAACCCAAAAGACTGTTCAGACCCTTTATGTATGCTTCCAGCTGCCGGCCCAAGTGGCTGTCTTTAAAAAAAAGCTCATGGAAAAATGGAGGGCAGAGGAGGCCAGGGGAAATTACAAAAGCTGATCAGGCCGCAAAGGCCGCAGCCCTCCTCCCAGTAATTCGAGAGAAAGCAGGAGTGGCTGCATACGTACTTAGTGTTGAGCGATTATTGTCGACAAAGTTGAAATGGGCACAGTTTTTTTTGTTGATTGGAAAAAATTTTTAATTTATGCGATAATTTAGGGTTAAAAATCTGTGATCATCTATTTAAAATTTCCCCCAAATTTTTGGCTTTTTCCGTCATTTTGGCGGCCAGCAATTCGTTACAGAATAGAGCAGGGGAAAATGTGTGGGGCGACGTCATGATGGGATGTGTATGGTTGCGTTTGGCTGGAAAATAATGCCCCGTTTTCCCTGAAAACCCCTTCCTGTTCATGATCAGTGTCTCCAGCGTCCTAGCAGTAGGAGGGCTCTGCCTGGTCCAAACATTAGCAAAAATTATTTTTTTTCTTCACAGAGAAAGCTTACTGTTAGCGTGCTCCTTAAACTTAGTTAGTCAGGTTTGGAAAGATTTTATGTAGTTAGGTGGGAATTTTAAAGGAGCATCTACCGTGTAAAGTCACAGGGAGGGCGGGGGGGGGGGGTGGGGTGGGGTGGGGGATGGGCCCGTGGGCGAAAACAGGCAAACTTTTATAAAGAATACTGGTAAAGTTACCCAAAACTTGTGTAGAATTGCACTGCAATACTTTATTTTAACAGTTTTTTATTGAAATATTTCCTGGATATTGGGCACCCTGAATTATTTTAGGATACACATCTTTTCAGTAACGCAGGCTCTTTGTTAGGTGCAAAAACTCCTTTTTTACAGTATAATTTCAGTAGGTGTTCTTTTTAAATTTGCTCTTCCAGCTTTGTTGATATAGCCCCCTTGCAGTTAAATTAGAATCCAGCTTTTTTGTAGTCAGACAGGTTGATAGGTGCCAAAAATATTTTTATTTTTCGAATACAAAAGATACATTTTTTTTCACTTTTGCACACTACAGCTTTTTTCATTGAGGCCCCCTGGAAATTAATGTGAATACAGCAATTTTGTAGTCAACAGGTGAATTGAAAGGTCCCAAAAAAAATCCCTTTTATTATCGAATAATTACAGATAGTGTTTTTTCACTTTGGCGACTAAGCTTTGTTCATGGGACCTTCCCCTTAAATGGAAATACAGCAATTTTGTGTCCCCACAGGTAAATTGAAAGGTCCCAAAAAATACCTTTTATTATCAAATACATTTCAGATAGTGTTTTTTTCACTTTGGCGCAGGCCGCTTTGTTGATAGATTACTTTGCAGTTAAATTTGAATACAGCAATTTTGTAGTCACCACAGATAAAATGATAGACCCAAAAAATATTTTTTATTATCCGAATACATTACGATAGTGTTTTTTCCCCATTTTTCCCCCGCCAGTTTTGGATGAGCCATTGCATTTAAAAATTTGAATCCAGCAATTGTGAGTTCCACAGGTAAATTTGATAGGTGCCAAAAAATACCTTTTTTTTTCCCGAATAATTTACGATACGTGTTTTTTTTTTGGGTGCACTACAGTTTGTTCTTAAGGCCCCCTTGCATTAAAATGTGTTTTTTACAGAAATTTTTTGTAGCCCCACGGGGGAATTGTAGGTGTAAAAAAATACCTTTTATTACCCGATTACATTCAGATACATGTTTTTCACTTTGGCGCACTACAGCTTTGTTCATTGAGGCACCTTGCACTTAAATTTGAATACAGCAATTTTGTAGTCACCACAGGTAAATTGATAGGTGAAAAAAATACTTTTTATTACCCGAATACTTTACGATACGTGTTTTTTCATTTTGCAAAGGCCAGTTTTGTTGATAGATTACTTTGCAGTTAATTTGAATACAGCAATTTTGCAGTAAACAAGTGAATTGAAAGGGTGCCAAAAATTTCCTTTTAATTCCGTTACTTTTCCGAAGTTTTTTTTTTTCACTTTTGGTCAGTCAAGCTTTGTTGATAGATCTCTTGCATTTTTAAATTTGAATCCAGCAATTTTGTTTTGATTTGGGGAAAATTTGAAAATAGCGTGATTTGCTGTTTTTTAATAAGAGATTTCCCAAAAACTCTTCATCCCTTCTCAAATTTTTATATTTCTGAAAGGGAGCGAAATTCGGTGGTAAGGGCAAAGAGGGGGGTAGGACATGGGGTAGAAGGTGCCCCTTCCAGTGCTGGCGACAACACGCATGCCAGCGGATCGTCAGTTGCAGGACCGTAGGCTGTCATCGCTGGGTCAGGGCCCGGAAATTCTAACGAACGCGTCGCCAATTGTCCTTCAGGGGTTTAAATGAACCTCATCCAGCAGTCTTACCTCCTCGTTTTCCCCATTTCGGCCACAAATGTCTTTCTCTCCTTCATCAGACCGTCCAAATAAAGGCCCCCAAATGTCAACTCGTGTCCCCACCACTGTGGATAACCCCCAACCAGCAATAAAGAAAAAAAACCCCAGCTTCGCAAACAACATGGTGTCAGATGAGGAGAGAAAAATATATGCAGGTCAGCCGGGCTTTTAAAAAAAATATCAAAGATTTTTTTCTTTTCTATTTAAAACCCAAAAGGCAAACATGCACAAAAAAACGAGAGCCCCTTCACCTAAAAGGTGTGGACAGAATGGAGCTAGACTCCCGAGCGTTGGACCCACAGGACCTTATTCTGGCTATCCGAAACGCGTCGGCAGTCTAGCTCCATTTGCCACCTATCTAGGTGAAGGGTTTTCCGTTTGTTTGTGCATGTTTCCCCTTTGGATTTTAAATAGAAAAGAAAAAAATCTTTGATTTTTTTTAAAAAGACCCCGGTCTGCACCTGATTTTTTTTTCCTCATCTGACACCATGTTTTTTTGCTAAGCTGGTTTTTTCTTGTTGCTTTTTGGAGTTGAAAAAAAAGGGAAGGACCTTAAACCGAGGCTCCAAAGAAAGTACAGGTGAGCTGCTTTTTTTTGATTTGCCCCCTGTGGATAATCCCTTTTTTTCTAAAGCCCCTCTTTGATGAAAAAAATGTGGTTGGGTTCAGAAGGAAAGTTAAAGTCAGGGGCCCAAAAGAGGTGTTTTTTCTCTGCTTGACGCCCAGTTACTGATCCCATCAGGGAGGAGAAGGGGCCCGGTCAATCGGCAAAAATCCCCGGGCGGTCGGAACCCTTGCAGTCCCTCTTGCTTTTAGACCGCAGTCCTGGGTGCGAATGTCAGGATGACGAAGTCACCGTGTTGATGATGATGAGACGCATTGCGGTTCCCCAAAGTGGTCTTTTCAGTAAATTTGTTTCGGCCTTCATCATGGACGAGGAGGAGCGTGGGGTGTGTCAGACGGGGTTCCCCATCAAAAAGGGAGAGGCGGTGCAGAAATCGCTGATATGATTCCGCCCGCCACGGTAGCGCAAACCCCGGTCTCGTTATGCCGTCAAAAAGGTCCGGACCTCTCAAGCCTGGGCCCCCTTTGAAACAAGCCCTTTATTCACCAGCGATGTTATGCCGCCTTTCCTTAAACGCAAAGTAGAGGCAAGAACCCTTTGGTGGTTAACCAAACCCCAAAAATGTTATTCACATGCAGCGAAACATGAGTTGAAATGGGGCAACCTTGGCCCAAAAAAAAAGGCCCGAAAAGACGCGGGCCTCCAACCACTGTCACACCCTCTGTCTCTGCCTCTCCTCTCCTCTGCCCCCACCAACGGCCTCAGCTGCCCATGTCTCTCAAATTTCATGATCGGGGATCAGCCTCCCCTTCACCCCTCCACCGTGCCTGAGTCCCAAACCAGCACCCCCAGGGGCCCCAAATCCTACCCTTTTCCCCCCAAACAGTTTGATGACCTCCCACGCTTACAGCGGGCAGTCTGCAGCCACCCCTTCTGTCTTCCGGGTTTTGGGAGCGGGGGGAAGAAAAAAACTTTAACCAAATCATCCCAAAAAGCCAAAAGCCTAAATTTGTCGGCATTGCCGGGTTTTTTGGGCCCTTTGGAAAAGGGTTGCCTTTCCGTCTGGTGGACCCCGAGGGTTTTTCCCGCCATGTAATGGCCCTTCCCCTGCCCCCAATACCAGATCCCGGCGGCATTTCTTTGCCAGAAAACCGCCCCTCCCCCTGGCCGCCACGGGGCATCAAAAATTTCAAGCTCGTTGTCTGAAACTGGGGGCCGGGAAAAAAATTCCATCTGACCCCCGACACATGGACTTAACACACCCAAAGGGCCGATATCTCGGGACAGTCACGGGGGGGAGTGGGGGATGTTTTTGGGGGGTTTGACGGTGGCTCTCAGGCTCGGGAACGTTGTAAAAAACCCGCGGGGATGGTGCAGGGTTTTTTCCCCCCAAGGTCCTTGGGGGGCATCCCCCTGCCCAGAGAAAACCGGGCCTTTGTAAAAATTTAATCTGTCTTGGGGGCCCGTCCACACACGGGGTCGGGAGTTTGGGTACGGCTTCCGCAACGAGACCGAGCGCTGGTGGGTGAAAAAAACCCTTTTGTCCCAGGCAAGGGGTGTGGGGATAATGGGCGAAATCTGTTTGGCCCCCCTTAAAGAGGGTGGGCTGGAGCACATCCCTTCCCTGGCAAGCATGAACCTTGTTGCCAGAAATTTCTAAAGAGCTACCCGGGTCTCGACTCCCTGCTGAGGAAGGCTCGAAGTCTAATTTGCATTTCCCGCCGTTCGCCCCCGGCTTCGCCCCGCCTGGACTGCGTTGCGGTCGCTCAGCCCCCCCGTCAACTGTTTCTTTGTTGACTTTGGGCAACAGCGGGAATTCCACCCTCCACATGCCCCAGGGAAATTGTGGCAGCAGCGCTTTGCCATTTCGCAGTAGGGATGTGACCCCAGGGCCCTGACAAGCACCCGGGGTGTAAAAACCTGGGGTGTTGAGACCCCGAGGGGGGGAGGAGGTGAAAAAAAGCCTCCCACCATCCTTGCAAGTTTTGAAGAAGCCCCCAAAAAATGGCAGTGAGGAAAATTCCCTTTGGGTCACCCATGAGTTTGTTTTGATTTAGTTCGGGGAACAATTTTTTGGGACACTCTGAAACGGGGTCCCCCCCACGACGGGGAGGAGGGGGCCCAGGGCAGAACGGAGCCTTTCTCCCCATAAAACCCCACAAGGTCCGAAAGTTTCACAATTTAAACGGTTTCATTTGGCAGTGGTTCGGGGTCCAGAGCTAGTGGGAAGGGGAGCGATCAGTGCTCAGGGTGATCATTGGGCCCAAATCAGGGCTGTGTTGAAGCTGTCCGGGGGGAAAAAAAAAAAAACCCCGGAAAGGGGGAGGAGGGAGGTTTTAGTAGACACCGACGTTACCGGCGTCCCTGCCTTGGAAAGGGTTGGGGGGAATTTGAGGGGAGGGAAGTGGGAAGATTTGTTTGCTAGTGCCCCCCGACCCAGAAAGGGGTTGGGAAATCAAGGCTCCACCTTTACATGAGTGCTTGGATGCTCCATTTCCTCCAACATGATCTTCGATTTTGGCCATCAAAATGAAAAAAAAGTTACTGGGTGGCCCCCCTCCTGGGTCCCCGGTTTCAAAAAAAAAACTCAGCACTTTCCTTCCACCCACCCAAAAAAGAAAAATAAAATGCAGGAAATGGAGACCTTGCGATTGATCAACTGGAGACATCTGTTTTCATCCCGCTTACTTCCCCAAAGTCCGGTTTTGGGAAAAACCCTCAGCGGGGTGACAGCATTTGGTGCCAAGTAGCCGTAGCGGGGAGCAGCAGCAGGAGGGTGGCGAAAGGGTAATGGGGGGGACCTTGGCAATCTTTATTTTTCCAAATCACCCAAACCCTGCAAACAGGGCACACATACAACCACAGAGCCAGCTTAAAATATGGGGCACGACTTCTGCTTCAAAAACCGATGTTTTTGTTTGTGTTCTGGGGGCCCAATAGATTTTTGGGTATCCAAAATGGATGAATGGCCCCCCAGCTCGCTCGCCCCGCCCCTAGAGGTTTTTGTCCCGGGCCCAGCAGCCAGCGTCATATCTGAGCGGACCTTCAGCACAGCTGGAGGAGTCATTACAGACAAACGCATCCGGCTTTCCACAGATAATGTGGATCGTTTGACTTTCATCAAGTTGAATCAGGCATGGATCTCTGATGATGTTTGGCCCCAATTCCGAGTTCACCGATTAGTTGCGGTCTACTTCACATTCCTCTTCAAACAGAAATGGTCCTTTGAAAATTTTTTTTTAAAAAAGTCTTTTTATGCAAATTTTTTTTTAATTTCTCTTTTCCCAAAGTTCATTTTTTGGTTTTCTGTGGGAGACTGTAAAAGAACAAGGGGTTTTATGACAACACCGTTTTCCATTTACTCCTTTTTTCTTTAGAAGTTTTCGCATTGTCAATGGTTTTTGAGGTATGTTGCGGGGAGATACAGCTATAATTATCCTTTGGAACAGAAATTGGCTTTTTAAGTGGCATTTCTCCCTCACAATTTTTAATATGGCTGAGAAGTCTATTTATAATTTTTTGGGTCATGTTGCTGTGAAAATACAGCAATAATCATGGTCCTTTGGAACAGAAATGTGGCTTTTAAGTGGATTTTTTCCCTCACAATTTTTAATAATTGGGTGAGAAGTCATATTTATAATTTTTTGGGGTCATGTTGTGTGAGATACAGCAATTAATCATGGTCCTTTGGAACAGAAATGTGGCTTTTTAAAATGGCATTTTCCCTCACAGTTTTAACATGGCTGAGAAGTCATATTTTATAATTTTTTGTGTCATGCTGCTTGAAATGCAGCAATACTACAGGTCCTATTATAAAAAAAAAAAGTTGTTTTAACAGACATTTGTTCTTCACAATTGTCCAAAAATGGCTCAAGGGTCATGCTTTGAATTTTTTGGGGGGATTTTGCTGTTGAATGCAGCTATACTAAGGTCCTATTATAAAAAAAATTGTTGTTTCTAACAGACATTTGTTCTTCACAATTGTCAAGAGTGGCTCAAGGGTGATGGTGCTGTTTAGAAAACAGGAATAGATAGGACACTGTTTTAAAGGACACATATTGCAAAATGACTTGTTTTTGCAAGATCTTTAACATAGCTATCAATCCCTGTATTGAGACAACCCATTTAATACAATTAAAAAAGAGAAACAAAGACATGGTGGGATTACATCCTATTTTAAAAATGTGTTTTCTAATATTAAACTACTAAAAAACTTGCATGTACAAAATAGCTTGGTAAAAAAATTCCTCTGAATTGTACAAAAGGGAGGTACAGGAAAACTTGACAGATGTAGGTTATTAGAGGACATGGGGTATGGAGCACGGACAGAGAACAAAGTACAGAGACAATTTCCTCCAGCACGTTGAGTAAAATGAGAAAAGAATGCCAAGAAAAAAGGGGATCTGGGTGGAACAGGAGCGTTAACCACCCGTAATTTCCAAGTGAAGCTCAATTGGTCCGCATCTACGGAGGGGCAGCGCT
>JAODAL010067557.1:0-17239 GCA_025379985.1 Phyllomedusa bahiana | reverse complement strand
ATTTTTTTGGAACCTTTCCCAAACAAACGATTGAAAGGAACTTTAATGAGCTACTCCAGGCTATATAATCTGTTGTTAAGCATTTCTCCCCCCTACAGTTGTCTTGGATAGCCAGGATCAAATGTGTTAAAAATATCCCTATTACCTAAATTAATCTATATTTGTAGAACAATTCCCTATATTCTTTCCTCCCCTCTGATTCATAAGTTCCAGAAGCTTTTCTCCAACTTCTTGTGGAATGGAAGGAGAGCAAGAATAAAACAAGATAAACACCATAAGTTGGGAGGCATGGCTATTCCAAATATCAAAAATTATGTCTCCGCAATCTTGCTAGAACAAGTCTTTTTTTTCTGGAACTCTTCAGACCCCTCTAATTGGGTAATCTTGGAAGACTCTTCCTTTACGCCATATTCGCTCTTCTTCCATCTCCGTTCCTCTTTGTTAGTAGCACCTCTCCCTTCTACCTCTCTGCAATCCATAAATGATTTACTCAAATTATGGTTTTCAGTAGTCCACCCAAATGCTTGGACCTACATTTCAAGAAAGGATACACTACTAGGGGACCTACAATGTTGGAATCCCAACCCATAACATTACATTAATTGATCAATTACATCAGGGAGAAATTCTCAGGCTCTTTTCAGATCTCGCTACCACCTATGAACTGCCTAAATCAGACTTTTTCTAATATTTACGATTACGCCATCCCCTACAGTATATTTCTTGGTCTGAGAAGGGTTTTGCAAAAGACCTAAGCCTAATTTATTTCTTACTTACTAATCCCTCCCAATATGTTAAGTCCGCCCCTAGTCTTAAATGGGAAAAAAAAATAGGAAAAACCTGTACTCCAGAAGAATGGTCCCTAGCCTCCACATCTTCATCTAAAATTACAAGCTGTTTAAACCACAAAGAAACAATTTAAAAATTCACCTAAAATGGTACCTTTCCCCCATTAGATTTTTTTCACACGTTCCCAAACTCCACAGACGTTTGTTGGAAAAGATGTGGACAACATGGTACCATGCTGCACGTCTGGTGGGGTTGTCCTCTAATCAGTAGATTTTGGATGACAGTTTCTCACTTGATTTTTCAGACCACAAGCTTCCGTCTCCAGTTTACAATTGAACTAGCTATTCTGATATCAGTTTTTCAACCATTCCTCTCCACTTTAGAACCATTATTTTCCATATACTTATCTCAGCTAGAACTGCTAAAGCTCACCTTTGGAAGAACCCTAAAGTCCTATCTATTCTAGAAGTAATTAGAAGGGTTAACTTTAACTGCAATTGTGAAATTAAACTTGTTGACTCTTTCCTCACATGTGAGAAGAAAAGGAATTTCTGTTCTCTTTGGTTAAATTCCAAACATTATACTCTGTACTCTATACTTTCATACAGCATAGGTAATTTATGTAATTTCACTCTTATTTTCTTTCTGGTGATATACTTTTTTTTTTTTTACTTCTGCAAAGCGTTATGACATTCATCTTGAACTAATGTGCAATGAATTTTGCCTTTGTTTTGATTACCGTTTTGAGTCTGTATTTCACTACACTTATTGAACCTATTGATTGTTATATTGTTTTATCGTTCAATAAACTTGTTAAAAGAAATAAAAAATGATCTACGGATATGATGCCACAGAGCTGAATATGTTATATTCTAAAGACATCTTTAGGCCTGATTTTGCAGGATAGGTGTTACGAGCGGTGCCGCAGCCCATGGGTGAGGATGCCGGCGCTCCCGTGCTCCGGTGGTTCCCCCTGTCTCAGGGACGAGTGTCGCCGCGGCTCGCGTATCCTGCTTCTGCTTCCCCGCGGTCTCCTGCCGGCTGGCATGCGTGTCCCCGCTCCATAGGGCATGCGCGCGCCGGTAATTGGTTGATTGCCGGCCGCTGACCCTATATATTGGTAACACCTCCAGCACGTCCCCGCTGGTTCTTTGGTGCCTTATGTCATTAGAGAAAGCGTGTTTGGAAGTGCGTTCTTGTCTTGCTGTGTACCGACTCTGTGCTACTTTTCCTGACCACGAACCTTCGCCGCCTGCCCTGACCTGTTTGCCTGTCCACGACTTTGAGTTACATCACATGTTTGGGTACTTTGCCGCTCATTGGCTGCCACCGCAAGCTAGTCGTGTCAGGGGTAGCGACCTGATAGGACTCCCGCAGCAGCAAGTCCATCCTGCCTTGCGGCGGGCTCTGGTGAACACTGGGACCAGCTTAGACTCCGCTCCCTGGCGTGGCTGTTATCACCGCTTGTGGTGGTCCAGAGGATCCACTACTCCGGGTGTTACAATAGGTGACAAACTGATACATTATATCCTTTTCTTACTTCCTTGTTTAGTTGGAAAAGTCTTTAGACCTTTATTTTTTCAAAGCTGGGGGAACTTCAGAGAAAAAATATTTTCATGGTACTATTGTTGCCTATTTAAAAACATGACTTGGACCTTTCCACCCCCGAATCACAAAAAATAAGGGCCCTTTTCATCCCCTTTCCCTTTAGGGCTTGCACAGTGTTTAAAGCAGGTATATATTTCATGATGCCTACTGTGGAAGGTGCATAGCCAGCTGTTTGTAGCACACCCTCAATCAACCCCTCCCATATATTTATTATATTCCTGGATGTATGGGGGTTTCTGTGTTTTTCAATCTAGGAATAAGGATTCTGCATTTGACATGTACTATTATCAATATTCCTTTATTCATTTACTTGACACATATTACATTGTTACTCTAAAATGCACTTTCTAAGTTTTTACCTAAACAAGGTTTTTGGGAGGTATTGTTATTATTTTTTGCCCACTACAAGACTTGTAACTATGTGTTTCAGGAAGTGAATCAATGCTTAAAGGAAACTGAACAAACATCATAATATATCTTATTAAAGAAAAATGCCTCCCTTCACCCACCTCCTGCAGTAATCATCTATTTTTAATTTACTTAACAATTAGTGTTGAGCGATTGGTTTGGCTATCGAGATCGTTCGATGTCGTAGTCGGCCGCTATCGAAAAGGGTTTTTTTTCGATAGGGGAGACGATTATGCGCAAAGGACCATTAAAGTTATGGGGGAAAAACCCCTTCAAACCAAAAAAAACAAAAAAAAAAAAAAAAAAAAAAAAAAAAAAAAATTGTTATTTTAAAAAGTACAAAAAAAAAAAGGGCCCTTATATCCCCGTCGACCCCGCCTGACCCCAAAACCTGCATACCCCAAAATTAAAAAGTGCCGAAAAAAGATTTTTAAACCCCATTTATTGAACTGGGGAAATTTAAAATCCCGTCTGGAAAAAGCATGGCCCAATCTGCATGACCCCCCATTTAAAAAGTGCCGAAAAAAGGGGTTTTCAACCACCATTTTAGTTAAAATGGAATTGGCTATACCGTCCCGGGCCCAAGCATGAGCCCCAAACCTGATGACCCCACTTTAAAAAGTGCCGGAAAAAAAAGGGTCTTTCAACCACCTGTTGTTTCCTGGACATTGATTTTCCTGTCCTGGGCCACGCATGAGCCCCCAAAACCCGCAGACCCCCACATTTAAAAAAATGCCGGAAAAAGGGGTCTTTCAACCACCCTTTTGTTTCACTGGACATTGATATTCCTGTCCCGGGCCAAGCATGGCCCAAACCTGTGACCCCACATTTAAAAAGTGCGGAAAAAAAGGAGTCTTTAACCCCCCATTTTGTTTCACTGGACATTTACTATACCTGTCCTGGGCCACAGCATGAGCCCAAACCTGAGACCCCCACATTTAAAAGTGCCGGAAAAAGGAGTTTTAACCACCATTTTTTTTTCATGGACATTGATATCCGTCCTGGGGCCCGCATGAGACCCAAACCCGCATGACCCCAATTTAAAGTGCGGAAAAAGGGAGTCTTTCAAAAACCCCCTTTTAGTTTCACTGGACATTGACTATACCTTCCTGGGCCACCATGAGCCCCAAACCCGCAACCCCCAATTTAAAAAAATGCCGGAAAAAGGGTCTTTCAACCACCCCTTTTGTTTATGGACTTGATATACCTGTCCCGGGCACGATGAGCCCCAAACCTGCTGACCCCCACATTTAAAAAGTGCCGGAAAAAGGAGTCTTTAACCACCATTTTGTTTCACTGGGCATTGACTTACCCGTCCCGGGACAGATGAGCCCCAAACCTGCATGACCCCCCATTTAAAAAGTGCCGGAAAAAAAGGGGTCTTTCAAACCCAAAATTTTAGTTTATGGACATTGACTATACCTGTCCTGGGTACAGCATGAGCCCCAAAAATGGACCCCCCATTTAAAAAATGCGGAAAAAGGAGTTTTCAAACCCCCATTTTAGTTTCACTGGACATTGATATACCCGTCCCCGGGCCACAGTGGCCCAAACCGCATGACCCCCAAATTTAAAAAAAGCCGAAAAAGGAGTCTTTCAAACCCCCATTTTGTTTCACTGGAATTGATTACCCGGTCCTGGGCCAAGCATGAGCCCAAAAACCCGAGACCCCCACAATTTTAAAAAAATGCCCCAAAAAGGGGTTTTCAAAACCCCCATTTTAGTTATGGGAAATTTACTTTATGTCCGGGCCACAGCATGGCCCCCAAAAATGCATGACCCCAATTTAAAAAAATGGGGCCGGAAAAGGGGTCTTTAAAAACCCCCTTTTAGTTTCACGGCTTGATATACCCGTCCTGGGCCCCAGCATGAGCCCCCAAAAATCATGACCCCACATTTAAAAAAATGCCGGAAAAAGGATCTTTCAACCACCATTTTGTTTCACTGGCAATGACATCCTGTCTGGGCCACAGCATGAGCCCCAAACCTGCATGCCCCACATTTAAAAAAATGCCCCGGAAAAAGGAGTCTTTCAACCACCATTTTAGTTTCCTGGCATTGATTACCTGTCCTGGGCCAAGCATGAGCCCCAAAACCGCATGACCCCCCAAATTTAAAAAAAAGGCCCGGGAAAAAGGGTCTTTCAAACCACCTTTTAGTTTTATGGGGCATTGATATACCTGTCCCGGGCCCGCATGAGTCCCAAACCTGCATGACCCCCAATTTAAAAAGTGCCGCCGAAAAAGGATCTTTCAACCACCATTTTAGTTGAACTGACGATGACTATAGCCTGTCCTGGGCCACAGCATGACCCCCCCAAAGGGCCGGAGTACAGTGGTGCGGTGAAAAGCCACAAGGCTGGCGGTCCGTCATCTATTAACACCAGGTAAAAATGCCCCTGTGACGCTGGCAACGAAAACTTTCCCGTGCAGAATGCAGAGTGCGGGAGAGCGGAAGTGTGAGAAACTCCACCTTCCTCTGTACAGCAGTCCAATACCTGGGTAGCGCTGCCCTTCCGTATGATTGTGGACCAATTGAGCTTCCACATGGAAATACTGTGGTTAACGCTCCTGTACACCAGTGCCCCTTTAACTTCGGCATTTCTTTTACTCATTTTTACTCAACGTGCTGGAGAAATGGTCTCTAGTACTGATTGTTCTCTGTCCGTGCTCCATACTACCATGTCCTGCAGAATAAACCTACATCCTGGTCCAAGGTTTTCCCTGTAACCTTCCTTTACAATTCAGAGGAATTTTTTTAACAGCTATTTTGTAACATGCCAAGTTTTTTAGTACTTTAATTCTAGAAAACACATTTTAAAATAGGAATGGAATCCACCATGTCTTTTGTTTTCTCATTGTTTCATTTAATTAAATGGGATGTCCTCAAACAGGGATTGAATAGCTATGTTTAAAGATCTTGCAAAAACAAGTCATTTTTGCAATATGTCGCATTACAGTGTCCTACCTATTCCTGTTTTCTGACAGCACATCACCCTTGAGCACTCTTGACAATTGTGAAGAACAAATGTCTTGTTTAGAAACAAAATTTATTTTTAGAATAGGACCTGTAGTATACTGCAATGTCACAGCAAAATGCCCCCAAAAAATCCAAAGCAGTGACCCTTGACCACTTTGGTCAATTGTGAAGATAAAATGTCCTGTTTAGAAACAACATTTTTTTTAATAGACCGTTGTAGTATTGGCTGCATTTCAAAGCAGCATGACCCAAAAAATTATAAAAATGACTTCTCAGCCACTGTTTAAAAATTGAGGGAGAAATGCCACTTAAGAAGCCACATTTTTCTGTTACAAAGACCAAGATTATTGCTGTATCACCCTCAGCTACATGACCCCCAAAAAATTATAATATGACTTCTCAGCCATCTATTAAAAATTGTTGGAGGAGAAATGCCACTTATAAGCCACATTCTGTTCCAAAGGACCATAATTATAGCTGTATCGGCACACAAACATTGACCAAAAAATTGATAAATAAGACTTATTCTCAGGCCACTATTAAAAATTGTGAAGGAGAAATGCCACTTAAATCCACATTTCCTATGTTCCAAAGTACCATAATTATAAGCTGTATCTCACAGCAACATGACCCCAAAAATTATAAATTATGACCCTGTCTCAGCCACTATTAAAAATGTGAGGGAGAAATGCCACTGTAGAAGTCACATTTCTGTTCCAAAGGAACCATGAATATTGCTGTATCTCACAGCAAACAATGACCTCAAAACCATTGACAATGCTGCAAAAACTTACTTAAGATAAAGTGAGTAAATGGGAATACGGTGTTGTCATGAAAACTTGCAGTATTTTAACAGTCTCCTCACACAAAATCCAGACAAAAATAGAACTGTTGGGAAACAGAGAATAAAAATGCATAAAGAAAATGATCATTTTAAAAAAAGTTTTCAAGAGGAAAAACCATACTGTTTGAAAAGGAATGTTAAGTAACTGCAACTATGCGTTGACCCAGGCAATTGGGGCAACAACATCAATCAGAGATCCATGCCTGATTCAATCTTGGAGAAAGTCAAACGATCCCAATTATCTGTGGAAAGCCGGATGCCGTTTTGCTGTAAGTTACGTCCTCCCAGCTTATGCTTAAGGGACCGGCTCAGATGGACTGCTTGGCTGCTGGGCAAGGACAACACCTCTAAATGGCGTGACGAGCCAGCTCGGGCCATTTGTCCCATTTTGGAACCCAAATCTATTGGGTCCGGAACACATGCAAAAACATCGTGGTTTGAGACGCAGATCATCGTGCACCATGATCTTATAAAGCATATCTCTGTGTAGTTTGGAATGTGGTGACCTGCATTGGCATGCGACGGTGATGTGGTAAACAAAGATTGCCCAGAAGGTCACCCATTAGGCTTCATGCCACCTTGCCTGCAGAGCACCTACTTGGCCACTCCTACTGCTGTCACGTCGCTGAAGTTGTTTCACCGTGACATTTTGGGGAAAACGTGAAGCAGACGGCAACAGAATGTCCTCCAGTTGATCAATCTGCAAGGTCTCCATTTCCCTGCATTTTACACTCTAATTTGGTGGGTGAAGGAAAGTGCTGATTTTGTTTTTGTACCGGGATCCAGATGGGGTGGCCAACCCCAGTAACTGTTGTTCATTTTTTGATGGCCTTAATGCGAGGATCAAGTTGAGGAAAACTGGAGCATCCAAGCACTCATGGTGAAGAGATGGAGCCTTGATTCCCAAGCCTCTGGGTTCGAGGGGCACTAGCAAACTGATCTTCCCTCATCTTCTTCCCTCCTCCGCCTCAAATTCTGGCCAAACCTCTTTCCAAGGCAGGGACGTCGTAACATCGGCGGTCTAGGAATACCTCCTCCTCCTCCTCCTCCTCCGCGCCTCCGGCACAGCGTCAACACGCCCTGTCTGCCTGAGATGATGCTCCCTGAGAGCTGATGCTCCACCTTGCACAACTCTGGACCCTGAACAGCAGCTAATAAAGACCGATAAATAGTGAAACTGTCGGGCCTTGTTGGATTTGACGGAGAGAAAGGCTCCGTGTCCCCCCGCATCTGTGTCCCGTCGCCTCCTCCGTCGCTGGCGGGACCTTTATTGGTTTCAGAGTGTCCAACCGATCCGTTCCAAGAACTCAAGATCACCACAATTGCCGAATGCTGACAAAGGGCAATTGTCCCGCACTGACCATTGTTGGTGCTTCTTCAAGAACTGGCAAGATGGTGCAGAGCTCCTTTCACCTGCCCTCCACTCTCCGTGGTTTCAACACCCCGAGGGTCCATACACCGCTGCTTGGTCAGGCCAATAGTCACTTCGAACTGCCGTAATGGCATTGCGCTGCTTAGGCCTGACAGATCGCTTGGAGCATAATATGTGGAGGTGGAATTCCAGCGTGTTGCCACGTCAACAATGAGAGACGTTGAACGGAGGCCGAGCTGATACACAGGATGCTGCAACGCAGCCAGGACGGACGAAGCAGGGTGCGAACGGCGGGAAAAAAGAGTGCGAACTCAGACCTCTAAGCCTCTTCAGGAGCACCGAGCATCCAGAACCCGGAATCTCTTTAGAAATTCTGGGACGACAAGTTCATGAAAGCATTTGCCAGGCAAAGGGATGGTGCTCCCAGCCTTACCGATCTTAAGGGCTGCCCAGCAGATTTTCGCCCCGTTAATCGCACACCAACCTCCTTGCACAAGGTTTCATGTCCACTCCAGCCACGCTCGGTCCTCGTTTGCTTAGAGCCGCCACAAGCTCCTGACCTTGTGGGGACGGTCCTCCATGTGCAGATTAATATCAACACGGGCCTGGAGTCTTCTGGCACGTGAGCCACCATATGGACCTTGGGGGAAGAGCCCTGCACCACAACCCTGCGTTTTTGAAGAGCCGTGGCGCCCGAGCCTGAGAGCCACCTCACCCCCAGAGAGCATCCACCCAGCTCACCCAGTGAGCTGTCACAGAGCTATAGCGCTTGGCCGTGCTTACAAGTCCGATGTGTCGGTGGTGAGATGGACTTTTTTCCCTGGACACAGATGCAGACAACCGCGCTTGAAATTTTAGATGAGCACGATGGCGTGGCAGGGCAAAAGTGACGGCTTTACTGGCAAAGAAAATGCCTGCTCCGCATCAGGTAATGGGGGGCAAGCCGAGGGCCCAAGAATGTGGCGGAACCCATCTGTGCCACCAGACGGAAAAGGCAACATTTTCCTAGGCCAAAAGCCTGGCAATGCCCGACATTCAGGGCATTTGGCTTTGGATGTGGTTTTGGGTTAAATTGTTTTTTCTTCTGCTCCCAAACCTGGAAAACAAAGGCGGGCTGCTAGACTGGTCCGCTGTAGCGGCGTGCCGGGTCGTCAAACCTGGCGAAAGAGAAGGGTAGGGATGGTCTCTGTGGAGCTGGTGGGTAAACGGCGATCGGTGTAGGCTGAAGCGGAGCTGGAATTCCTGATCATTACTCTGAGAGACATGGCACTGGAGGAACTGCTTGGTGGTGTGTGGAGGAGGAGGAGGCGGAGACAGAGTGGGTTGGACCAGTGTTGGAGGTCCAGCATCGGTCTGGCCTATTTTGGCCAAGTGGTTACCCCTCCATTTCAACTCATTGCATATTCGCTGCATGTGACAAGACATGTTTGGTGGTGGTTGACCACTTAAGGTCTTGCCTCTACTAAGCGTTTACGGCAAAGGCGGCCATATGGAACATAATCGCTGGGTTGAATCAGAGGCTTGCTTCAAAGAAGGGCCAGGCTTGAGAGGTCCTGGACCTTTTTGACCGGCGATAAGCAGGAGCGGGTTTGGCGCTGACCCTGAGCTTGCGGAAACATATCAGCGGACATTCTTGCGACCGCTCCTCTTCCCTTTTTGTGGCGGGGACCCGTATTGACACTACCAACATCGTCTTCCTCCCTCGTCCACTTGATGGAAGCGCTCGCAAGCCAAATTCGCGGAAAAGACCAGATGGAATCCGCAATGTCGTCATCAATCATCATCAGCAACCAGGTGACTTGGTCGTCCTGACTTTTCTGCATCGCAGAATGCTGCGGGCTACAAGCAAGGGGGCACTGCAATGCGTTTGCCGACCAAGCCCGTGGACTTTTTGCCGATTGACCGGTCTTCCATTCACCTTCCTCTGATGGCATCAGTAACACGTGGGCGTCAGAGCAGAGAAACTCAATCCTTTGTTTGGCCTCTTGATCTTTTAAACATGCCTTCTGACCCCAACCCGCATTTGTCCTCAAAGAGGTCTTCAGAAAATGGATGATCCACAGTGGTGGGTACACGAGTTGACATTTTGGGTGGGCTGCTTCATGTGACATGAATGCTGATGATGCTGATTCGACATTGTGTCCAGGTGACTGCGAGGATTGAGAGGTAAGACGGCTAGTATGCAGGTTAGCATTACGCACTGAAGACAATTGGCGACGATGTTCATTACTTAGATTCACAGGGCCCAAGACCCTGGCGATTGACAGGCCTTACGGTCCTGCAACTGACGAACCCATGGCCTGCGTGTTTGTCGCCAGCACTGGAAGGAACACCTTCTTCGTAACTCTACCACCATGGGCTAAGTACCCCCCTCTTTGCTCGCTTAACCACCTGCATTTTCGCTCCATGTTCAGAAATATAAATATTTGAGAAGGTATGGGAATAGGTTTGGAAAGTCTCTTATTAAAATAACAGCAAATTCACAGCATTCTCAAATCCCTCTAATCTAAACAAAATTGCTGGATTCAAGTTTAACTGCAAAGGTGGTCTAATCAACAAATCTCTGGACTGGGCAAAAGATCCAGAAAAACACGTAATCTGTTTATGTTTTTTGATAGAAGAAACAGTATTTTTTGCAACCTTTCAAATTTCACCTGTGGTGAATGATAGAATTTGCTGTTTTTAAGATTTACGTATATCTGCCGTCAATGAACAGTGCAGGTGCTGCAAAAGTCCAAAAAAACACTAACTGTTATGTTTTGTATAAAAACTGAATTTTTTGCACTTTCAGATTCACCTGTGGTGAATATAGAATGCTGTTTTTAAGATTTACGTAGAATTGCTGTGGTCTAATGAACAGAGATGGGTGCGCACAAGTCAAAAAACACATAACTGTTATTGTTTTATGATATAATAAACTGTATTTTTTTGCACCTTTCAATTCACCTGTGGTGAATATAGATTTTGCTGTTTTAAGATTTTACGTAGGATGCTGCGTCAAATGAACAGTGCTGGTGTGGCGCAAAAGTCAAAAAAACACGTAACTGTTATGTTTGATATAATAAACGTATTTTTTTGCACTTTTCAATTCACCCTGTGTGATATAGAAATGCTTGTTTTAAGATTTTACGGTAGATGCTGCGTCAATGAACAGTGCTGGGTTGCGCGAAAAGTCCAAAAACGAAACGTAACTGTTTATGTTTTAAATAATAAACCTGTATTTTTTCTTGCACCTTTCATTACACCTGTGGTGAATATAGAATTGCTGTTTTACAGGATTTACGTAGATGCTGTGGCGTCAAATGAAGCAGTGATGTGCGCAAAAGTCAAGAAAACACGTAAACTGTTATGTTTTGATAAAATAAACTGTATTTTTGCACATTTTCAATTCACCTGTGTGAAAATATAGAATTGCTGTTTTAAGATTTTACGTAGATGCTGCGTCAATGAACAGTGCTGGGTGGCCGCAAAAGTCAAAAAACACTAACTGTTATGTTTTGAATATAATAAACTGTAATTTTTTTGCACCTTTAATTCACCTGTGGTGAATATAGAATTGCTGTTTATTAAGAATTTACGTAGATGCTGCGTCAATGAACAGAGATGGGTTGCGCAAAAGTCAAAAAACAATAACTGTTATGTGTTTTGATGATACTAACTGTATTTTTTGCACCTTTCAATTCACCTGTGGTGAATATAGACTAGCTGGTTTTAAAGAATTTACGTATATGCGTTGCGTCAATGAACAGTGGCCTGGTTGCGTCAAAAGATCAAAAAACACGTACGTTGTTATGTTTTTGATATAATAAACTTATTTTTTGCACACCTTTCAATTCACCTGTTGTGAATATGAGAATTGCTGTTTAAGATTTACGTAGAATGCGCGTCAATGAACAGTGCTGGGTGCGCAACAGGTCAAAAAACACTAAAGCTGTTATTTTTTTGAGTATAATAAACTGTATTTTTTTGCACTTTCAATTCACCTGTGTGAATATAGAATTGCCTGGTTTTTAAGATTTACGTAGATTGCCGCGTCAATGAAACAGTGGCTGGGGTAGCGCAAAGTCAAAAAAACACGTATCTGTATAGATGAATTTGATATAATAAACAGTATATTTTTGCACCTTTCAATTCACCTGTGGTGAATATAGAATTAGCTGTATTAAGAATTTACGTAGATTCTGGGGGCGTCAAGTGAAAAACATGCTGGGTGCGCAAAAGACAAAGAAAACACGGTAACTGTTATGTTTTTTGAATATAAATAAACTGTATTTTGTTGCACCTTCAATTCACCTGTGGTGAATATAGAATTGCTGTTTTAAAGATTTACGTAGATTCTGCCGTCAATGAACAGTGCTGGGTGCGCAAAAGTCAAAAACACGTAACTGTTACGTTTTTTGATATAATAAACTGTATTTTTTGCACCTTTCAATTCACCTGTGGTGAATTATAGAATTGCTGTTTTAAGATTTACGTAGATTGCTTGCTTCAATGAACATTGCGGGAGCGCAAAAGTCAAAAAACACCGTAACTGTTATGTTTTGATAAAATACACTTTATATTTTAGCACCATCAATTCACCTGTGTGTGAATATAGAATTGCTGTGTTTTAAGATTTACCCGTAATTGCTGCGTCAAATGAACAGTGCTAGTGTGGCGCAAAAGTCAAAAACACAGAAAAAACTGCGCATGATTTCGTACGATAAACGGTATTTTTGTGGCAACAAACCACTGTGCTGTACTACAAGATTGCTGTTTTGTAAATTAAGTCAAGGTGGATAAATCAACAGTTCCACAGGTGGTAATGGGTAAAATTGAAACACCCTATCTGAAAATTTATACTGATTAATAAAAGTGGAAGTTTTGCAGCTAACAAAGATAGACCTGCATTTTACTAGAAATGGATGTTTATCCCAAATAAGTTCCAGGGCTGCGCAATAATCAGGAAAAATAGTAAAAAAAAAAAAAATTTCAATAGCAAATACTGTTAATAATAAAGATATTCCACTACAATGTCCTACACTAAAGTCTTGGTGAACTTTAATCCATTTTCTTTATAAGATTGAGCTTTGTCCTGTGTTCGCACCGCGGGCCCCCCCCCCGCCCTCCCACACGCCGGTGAATTTACAGTGGAAGATTCTTTGCTTTTAAACTACACTAGCTAAACTACATACAATTTCAAATCCCCTAATCTAACTAAATTGGAAGATCACAGCTAATAGTAGAGGTTTCTCTGTGCAGAAATATAGACCTAATTTCGCTGAGCTGTTTTGGCCACAGGCAGACGCAGTGTCCTATCCCTATGAGAACGCTGAGATACACTGAGGCTGAAACAGAAACGCTGTTCTATGGAAAAACGAGGTCATGGGATTTTTCCACCAACGCAACCTAAACATCCCATCAGACGTCGCACACACATCTCACCCTGCTCTGTTTGTAACTATTTGCGGCCGCCAAAATTACGGGAAGCCCGAAAAGGCGCGATCCCTTTAAAAGATGATCACAATTTTAACCTAATTATCGATGACTGGAAATTTCGATCACCATAAAAACCTTGCCGATTTTTAACTTTGCGATAAAAATCGCTCAAAAACTTTCCTGAAAAAATAGGGCCCCCATAATATCGGATACAAATTGAAGCGACCATGAACCCCCCCCTGGGTGCCCAGCCAATGAGAAGGTGTCCCCACTTCAGGGTTCTAAGGCCAAGGAGGCGCACATACTCCTTCCCGGGGGGGTAGGGGCTGGGGGTCCACGGGGCGCCGTGACGATCGCCCGGGGGAAAAATTCTGGGGAGGAGGGGTCAGCCCACTGTTTCCCAGGAACGGGGTAGAGCATCACCGAGTTTTTTTTCGCAGGGGGCCCAAAAGTAGGCGGAAGTCAAAACGGCAAAAAAAATGACCACCTAGCTTGCCGGGGAAATTCAGGCATTGAGCCCCCCTGAAAAATAAGGAGATTCTTTTTCTGGAAAAGTCAATAGGGTGGCGACCCCCTCCCTAGGGACGCCCTTCTTCAAGAGCCAGCTTAATGGGCCCGTAATTCACGATCAAAACCAATGGTATAGTTCTTCCGCAGGAGAGAATTTCTTTTAAAAAAAACCACAGGTATGTAGCTTACCACGGAGGACCTCAGGAGGACCCACCACCCGACAGACGAAAAATCCACTTTCCCGAATAAACGACATTTTGGGGGCTGGACAACAGGACCGGAGCCGAAGCAAATCCGCTTTTAGCCGGTTAAGGCTTTTGGGGGCCCTGGGGCCCAAATTTGGGATTGGGGATTCTTCCCAAAGGGCCCCCAAGGAGCCACCTGTAGAGAAGTGGGGATGAATTGCCATAATAAATTTGCAAAACCCAAAAACGTTGAATGGCCCGAAGGCCCACCGGTTGGGCCACGCAAACCGCAGAGAGCTTGGAGGGACCCAAACCCGGGAGACCCTTATCAGAGACGATGTACCCTAAGAAGGGTAAGCTGGAAACGTTCAAAGAGGCACTTTTCGGGCTTGGCAAAGAGCTGATGAGTGCGGTCGCCTGAGGACCTGGCGGACATGGTGGCGATGAGTCTCGAGATTAGGGGAGAAGATGAGAATATCGTCCAATAGACGGGTTACACAGACATAGATTTGGTCCCGAAAGATCTCATTAACAAAGTTCTGAAATACTGCCGGAAACATTGTAGAGACCGGGAAAGGCATAACCAAATACTCGAAATGGTCGTCCCCGTGTATTAAATGCCGTTTTCCCTTCCGCACCTTTCCCTAATGCGGATTAAGTTGTAGGCCCCGCGTAGATCCAGTTTAAAAAATATTTTCGCCCCAACGCAGGCGGTCAAAAAAGTTCGGAGATTAAGGGGAAAAGGGGAGCGGTTTTTTTAAAGGTAATTTTATTCAGGCCCTGATAGTCGATGCTGGGCCGGAGGGACCCGTCCTTTTTCTCCACGAAGAAGAAGCCGGCTCCAGCCGGAGACGAGGACTTACGGATGGCAACAAAACAACAAGTGGCCAGCTCACCAGTCCAGTGTAATAATCCCAATTCACGGCTGCACTCCGATAAGAGCAAAGAGTCCTACAGCACCAAGGAAAAAATTTTGCCAGCAACTCCGGATGAATGAAAAAGCTATGTGAATTTAATTATATAAAAATACATGCAGAGACAGAAAAAGAGGCCATATGGCCAGAACAGACGCTGACGCGTTTCGAGTTCCTCCGAACCCTTAATCGTAGCACACATACAGTACACATTTAACTTACTTATATACTGCATACAGAATAAACTCACCTGTGTGAAGAGAACGACCGAAAACCAACATCCGGCCGCCGACGCATGCGCAGGACGCACATCCGGGACGCGCGGCCACACGTGCCCGAACGTCCGGCCCCTGACAGCAACCCCGCCCCGACCTGGAGCGGAATGACATGACAGCCGAGCACGGACACGCACGGCCACGCCCCCCAGCGACATCCCTTGCAGCATGGCAGACGGAACTGATGTACGGTTGTAACCCAACACGCAGATGTACAGTTAACAAGAGAGGACATACATATGTAAAACACACTGACCTGAATAAAAAAAGAAAAAAGAAGCAAGGTAAATACAGGATATGCCGTTCTACATGTATGTAGAACAACAGGATGAAAAGATTATTATGATGGTATACATAGGCTCCTAATAACCAAATACCTTATAGAAAACATCGCGTTTCCGCATATTAATAGTGGAGTAGGACCTCGTTGCGTAAATTTAGACCTAAGGGAAACATAGTATTAAGGGTATAGATCCAGTAGGCTTCACGATCTTTAAGTTTTCTCTCTAAATTACCTCCACGTTTACCCAGAAAAACCCTTTCTATTGCAAATGCCTTAAAGCCCTGCATACTGGATCCATGTGTCTCAACAAAATGACGTGAAGCCCCAGATAGTGTTCTACCTATAGGATTTTTTATACCATTAACGTGTTCTAGGAGTCTCACCCTAAATTTTCGGGACGTGCAACCCACATACATGAGGTCACAAATTTCACACTGGACAATAAAATATAACAAAAGTCGAATTACAATTTATTTTATTGTTTTATGTGATAACAATTGGTGCCTCTTGTAAATTGTTTAGTGGAGTTACTATCGTACATTGTCTTGCATGGATGACCACCACATTTTAAAAATCCCCTATTCCGTAACATATGGGGGGATATGTTTTGAAAGAGATTAGATTTTGGGTGATATAACATTACCTAAGTTTTTTGACCGTCTTGCAACTACCTGACATCCATCCTTTAGGATGTTAGCCACTATAGGGTCCTGAAAAAAGAATGGGTATATGTTTGAGTACAATCCCTTTGATTTGATTAAATCGTTCATTATAATCAATGACCATAGTGGGCATTTCATTTTGCGGCTTAGTTTTACATTTTGACAAAATAATCTCCATTTTGGAATGCATTCCACCTTTGATAGTGCTCGGTTTCAAAACCCAATTTAGGGTAACCCCTGTTTAAAAGGGCGTTTGCATATGGAACCCTTAGACTCCTTATTGTAATCTAAAACATTCGTACTTGCTTCTTTTTTCTTTTTTTTTTTTATTCAGGTCAGTGTGTTTTACATATGTATGTCCTCTCTTGTTACTGTACATCTGCGTGTTGGGTTACAACCGTACATCAGTTCCGTCTGCCATGCTGCAAGGGATGTCGCTGGGGGGCGTGGCCGTGCGTGTCCGTGCTCGGCTGCTGTCATGTCATTCCGCTCCAGGTCGGGGGGGGTTGCTGTTCAGGGGCCGGACGTTCGGGCACGTGTTGGCCGCGCGTCCCGGATGTGCGTCCTGCGCATGCGTCGGCGGCCGGATGCTGGTTTTCGGTCGTTCTCTTCACACAGGTGAGTTTATTCTGTATGCAGTATATAAGTAAGTTAAATGTGTACTGTATGTGTGCTACGATTAAGGGTTCGGAGGAACTCGAAACGCGTCAGCGTCTGTCCTGGCCATATGGCCTCTTTTTCTGTCTTTGCATGTATTTTTATATAATTAAATTCACATAGCTTTTTCATTCATCCGGAGTTGCTGGCAAATTTTTTCCTTGGTGCTGGAGGACTTACGGATGAATCCTTTGCGGAGGTTCTCCTTGACGTACTCAGACATCGCCTTAGTCTCCGGGACGGAGAGAGGGTAAACCCGGCCTCTGGAGGGTACAGCCAGGTTGCAGGGCAATGGACATTAAAGGGCCGGGGGGGGGAAGAGTCACCCGGCCTGG
>JAODAL010067556.1:0-17240 GCA_025379985.1 Phyllomedusa bahiana | reverse complement strand
TGATGTGACGTCACCCCCGCGCCCCCGTGACCCAGAGGGGGAGGGGGAAGAACAGAGCGGGAGCGATCGGCGCTCCCGTCCGCTACTACCGAGCACGTGCCTCTGAACGCTGGGCCCCGGGGGGCCCGGGCGTTCAGAGGGGGGTATGCCTGGGCCCGGAGCCCCCCGCCCGCCGCAGTGAACGTTAAGTTCACTGCCGGGGGGCCCAGGGCGGCATTGGGGGTAGCGGATGCAAGTAGCACTCCCCCGGGGCCCCCCAAAGCCAGGGGCCCCGTGCAATGCTCCCTGCTACCCCGTTTTTCCCCCCTGATGCAAGGGTTTTACTCCCCGGATTCCCCCTTTTTTGGAAAGCTTTTTTTGGGCGTTTAAAAAGTGTCAATTCTTAAAGCTTTTTTAATGTGAAAACCCCCCATAGGAAAAAAATGGGGCTCAAAGCCTCGATGTGGTTTGACATGTTTTTGGCATGGTTTTTGCCCTGGCTATTCACTTGTATGGGTGTTTCAGAAAGAAAACAGTGTTGTAAAATCCCATCAAAATCTCATCTGGTTCTGCACTGAGGCGCTTATTAGCCGAGGGTTTGAATATTCAGTGTCCAAATCAGCTGTGTGAACATGCCCTATGTGAACATGCGCCGAAGTGCGCCAATTACGGGCTGAATCTGTCCAAAGGTAACTGGGTTTAATGAAAGTTCTTATGAGAACTAGGATTAGTCTCTTCCCCTGCTCGGCGAAAAACCCAGCGGGAGATAATTAAAGGTCACTTTTTTGGGCATTACGCGCCGTGGAAAAATTTACGTTACACCACGTTGGAAATAGATAGGGTATAAAGGTCAAAACCAAAAGTTACCACATTTTTTTGTACTATACACGGATTAAAAAAAATGCAAAAAATGATTTTGCTTGTATTGGTGTAAATTAATATTTTATAATATTAAATTTTTTATCTCAAAAAAAAGAAACGGTAGAAGAGCCCGGGATTAATTTTCGTAAGACATGCTTGAATTGTCCAACCCCAGAAGGATTCAGGCGTATGGAAAACCAATGGTGGATTTCCCAAATACTAACAAAATAATACAAATTAAAACCTAGATTTTTAGAAGCAAAACAGTAACAATGCAGTAATATAACAAAAATCGCAGAAAGAGGGAATGCTAAATACTTAATCAAATGATTTAAGATGGGAAAGATGACGTATAAAAAATTTAAAGTGCTCTGTACAAGCTGTAGTGGTGGTGAGATATTGCTGAAAGTAAAAAGATCAAACATTGTTACCCTTTTGTTGTACTGTTGTTTACCCAAATGCTTGATTATTGTATTTAAAAAGGGGATAAAAACCTGATGTTACCATTTTAATAAGTAAAGTTATTTTTAAAAATGCGTATAGAGGGGGGGGGGTTTAAATCAGGGAAAAAAGGGTTTGGAGTTAGGGATATTGGGAGTGGAATTTTTGGCTTACGATTTCAAGCCCCCGGGCACACATGGAAATTTTTTTTTCAGGTGGAGTTATTTTCGCACTAAAAATAATTTACTTGTCAGTTTTGAGGGGATTTGGTGCTGAATTCACCTCACATTTTGTATATAGGTGCAAAAATCACTAAGTGGTTGGTTTCCTGGAAAAAGAAACTGGGGGAATAAAACCAATTCAGCTTTGTTGAAAATCTGCCTCTTAAAACGCATCAAAACCATGTCCCAAAAACCACACTTACTGGCAAGATGTTAGGGTGGGTCCCCACAGAAAGCAAAGGGGTTTTCAATCAAACCTTTGAAATACCTAACAAGCTTTAAAACCATCAAAACTCGGGACCTTGGCTTTAAGTTTTAAACCTCCCGTATCCTCTCACTGTAACGGGAGAGGGAGCTGAATTCCAATCAGAGTATAGAACCACCAAACCTCCCGGAAGTGAGAGTCTAAATGGCTTTGGCTCTTAAAAATTTCGCTGTTTTACAAAAACCAAAAGCAGCTTTCATTTTTGTGTCTTTCTCTTCCCGGTCAGAGTGGGTGGGTTTTATAGCAGGAATTGTATCATACTCGAGTGAAAGCAGGAGCTGTTTACCTAAAGTCCAGAAAAGCTGCAGAGCTGAAATAAAAGTAGTCTTTTTTGTGTTAGATCAGATAACACTGAAGCTCTCAGCAGTTCTGGGTGCTGACCTTTGATGATTCATCCTTTCTATCAGATAAACAAACAGCAGGGAGAGAGAGCAGGTAAATAGAAAACCCCACTCAGGCTGTAAAATCACCTCTCCTCAACAAAGACAAATCAACAAAGCAATCTATTCGGAAAATGTCTTCATTTACTGTTCCCTACATGTGGAGACCTAATCTCTGTAGTGAGACAACCACTTCTAGTGGCAATAATGAATTCTGGACGTAAGGTGGGGCCTGTAAATGGGATAAGGACTGTAGTACGGTTTATTGCAGTGGCAGCGGACAATAGCGTTACAGTACACACATAACGCACGGCAGCGCCCCCTGCAGCCTCACAACCCACATCCCGCCCGCCTGTGACAGACTCGCGGAGGGCGGTCACGTGGTGCGCTGTAGTCACGTGTCCCGCATGACGTCTGCGTGTCCTGATTGGCTGCTGCGCGATGCTTCCGGTTAGTGGTTGGCATGGAGACGCGGGGAGGTGAGGCGCTCTGGTGTTTAGCTGGCTGGGGAGGTTCTGGCGCTGCAGTAGTGCGGGTCTCGTATCCGGGGGGTGTGGGCGCGCTGCCTGTATGAAGCAGCAGCGGTGATATCTAGTCAGTCCACAGTGACCCGGGAAGCCCTTACTGGGTGAATACATAGTGTCAGGTGCCCGGAGGCAGCACTGTTATCTGGGATGAAGCGTCCTGCAGGGCGGGCAGGACTGTGCGGGAGACTGTCCATGTTCTGAAGTGCGGGTGTGCGGCGGCGCCCCACAATATGGTTCTGCGCATCCCTGATATAAGGCGGCCGGGCTCTCACTGGCCTGTACCCTGTTAGCTTAAATCTACAGGACCGCTCACAGCTCATGTTCTCGGCCTCCAGCAGTTTTGCCTGGACACTGAGTGGCGGCTCAGGGATTGGAACGGCCTGGCTTAGTTGTCTAGGTTTATTTTCAGTATTAGGGTGTTCTGGGGTCCTCTAAGTCTTGGTCAGCAGTGTAGACGCTACACACATCATATGACATAATCCAGTCTGACGCCACTGTGTCATTGCAGGACAGCGGTTTTTGGTGCAGATTTACGCAAAAGCAGTTGTCGGTTTTTGGATTTGCCATCAGCCCCATACATTTAATGCACGAGGCTGACGGCGAATCCAAGCAAAATCCGACAGAATATACATGTTGCATAGTCCGCTGGATTTTTAATGCATCGGTATCAGACTGTATGGACTACATCACGGGTTTTTCATGGCTGTCTATGCAGCACAGGGTACCGTCGGATTTTCAGTGGTTTCAAAATACTAAAACTGCTGAAAACCTGTGCTGTGTAGACATAGTGTAATTATGATCTTAAAGGGGTTGTCTCACTACATTGATTCATCTTACCTCAGTCCTGTTTTCATGGTTTCACTTTGAATTCAGGGGCGTGTTTACTGGCATCTACTAGGCTGCAGTAGAAGCCAGGTCTGTAGCTATAGCAACCAGTGCCGGCAGACGATCAGGGGAGATTCCTGTACTGTTACCTAGGCACATATAGATGGGTTTGCACTGTGTAATGCCATGTGCTCCCTACTACCTGCCTATCTCACTGGTAATCTTAAAGGGGTTTCCAAGACTGTTAAAAACCTCCCTACCAAATCCAACTGTGCTAACATAGAAAACTAGCCTCTACTTTCCTCACCCCTGCTCCACTGTCCCCCGTCCCTCAATGATGACGTCATGTTCATGGATTACATGATCGGCCCCGGGAAGTCAACGCTGTGACCCCACAAGCTTGTGTTGGCAGAGCATCATGGGCCATAGTGTGACTCTCGTGGGGATGGGGAACACGGAGTCTGGACCGGAATGGGGGTGTGGGAGAGGGAAATAATGGGTTTTTAAAGTTTGGGGAAAACCCCTTAAAGGGGTTTCTCCCATGCTATTTATAGCCAAAAACAATTTTAAATAATTATCCTTTCTTTCCTGGTAGGTATGGGTGGTTCATGAGTGACTAGCTTCGCTCTTGTAATAACACGACATGAGAGCAGGGTTTTTTCATAAGTGCAAAGAAAAAAGAGCCAAGGAACAGACAAAAGGGAGACAAATTGTTTGTTTGGCTAAAACCTGTTTTAAGCTGCCGCATCTGACTGAGTGTCCCACTCCCTGCAATCAGAAAAGACGAGCAGAAGAGGAGGGGAGAGCGGGTCAATAACCAAGAAAAACCTGTGTGACCAGGGCGATACATTTTTTAAACCCTCAACAAAACCAAAAAAATTAAAGCAATATATGGGGAAAAAAAACTCTTAAATTACGGTTCCCATGTTTAAATTAATTTTTGTAGTGAGATCCCCCCCTACCAACTTCACGTAGGGGTGCCCTTGTGTCGGTAGGGGGCTTTATTGGACGACCTTTCTCACTACATGAGTCGGTATCGGCTAAAAAATTGCAGCTAAAACCTCCCTGGGGGGAAATGGAGGGGCTTTTTCCTTTTGTTTAACCCCTTAAAACCCCTGGATTAAATAAATGAGAAAAATGGCCGTGCACCATTTCTCACTTCAGTTGGGACCCTGCGACGAGATCACGGGGTGCCGATTGGTTAACATGGCAGCTGAAAGCCTTGTAAAGTCATCATGTTTGTACACTATATTGCAGTGAAATAGGCTGTATTAGTGATTGCGCCCCCTTGTGGTTAGGCACTCTAAGGGGACTTATTGATAAAGTAAAAATAATAATTTTTAAAGCATTAAAAAATATAAAAATTACATTTCAAATCGCCCCACTTTTAACATTTTACAAATAAAAAAAAAAAAGAATTATAAGTTACACATAATTGGTATCGCCACATCCGTAAAAGTCCGAGCTATTAAAATCTCACATTATCTTTTAGTACTTTTTAAAAAAATAAAAACATTCTTTATTTTTTAAATTTGTGCTGCAGCGGCATTTTCTGTGACCAATATCTTTTTTGGGTTTTTCCACCTATGGACCTGAGTGAGGATACATTTTTTGCGGATTGGGAAGGGTTTTTTTTGAATTTCATTTTGGGTACATTTGATTTTTGTCAATTTTGGGATTTTGGGAAACTTTTTTTCTATTGATTCAGCAACGGATGGTGAAGCCAATTTGATGAAAATTTGGGAAACAGCACTACCCCAGAAAGAAAGGGCTACAAAATCTGCCCCAAAATGATGCAACAGACTCCCCTTGGTGTTTAAGTTACAACTCACCACCATATAGTCCAAATAACAAAAAATTCCACGGACGTCTGCATCTTCATCAAGTGGGTGTCATTTTATTCACTCCATGTGAGCAAACATAAGGGCGTTCTCAGGGTTAGCAGGGGGTTTTCAGCCGTTTTTGGTGCTGTATGCGCTGCCAAAATGGCGGGATCCGTCCAATTACGGTAATCCCCTTCTCATAGAGAACTTTGGTTTCCTTCCCCCCCCCGTCGGCGAATCCACCGGGGGGGGGGAAAGTGAAAGCACTTTCCCCGGATAATGAAAGTCTATGGGCCCCGGGGGCAGGCCCCCGCCCCCTTTCTCAAACCGTAAATTGGGGCCCAAAATTTCCCCAATTTCGGCTTGAAAAAGCGTGTAATGGGCCTACAGGCAAAGTTTTGCCTTAAACAGTGGCCTTTCTCAGCGTATAGACCACTGTTTTTAAGGGCTGAAACATTGGTGAATGTTTGCTCACATGAAGTGAATAAAATTTCCCCCATTTGGGATAAAGGGATGCTGATTTCGGGGAATTTTCTTTTTAAATTTGAACCCAATTTTGAATTTTAAAAATTTTAAGGGAGAAAAACAGAAACCATTTATGCGTGGGCCCTTTTTTAATTTATTTTTATTTTTTAAAATGGAAAAAGGGGTTTTTTGATTTGAATTTTTAAAACTTTTTTTTTTAAATACTTTTTAAAAATTTTTTTTCCTTATACAACCCGGGGCCCCCTCCCCTATGAAAATTTGGGCCATTTGGGGGTTTTAAAATTTTTTTTTTAAAACCCTTCTGAAATTTAAAGGAGTGTTTGAAAGTTAAAAATGCTTTTCGGTTTTGTGGGGAAATAGGGATAAAGTTTAAGCAGATAAGCCCTCATACTTACCCCCCTGGACAATTCCCGCCCCTATCCCGTGGCCCCTGTTCACCTCTGCCGAAGCAGTGACTCCACCTGATGATGAAACCCCAATTTGGACGAGAAAGTCATGTAACATGGCCTGTATTGGCTGCACCTGTCAGGGAAAAAACGTTCACTTCTTATTTCCCCGCCCGGGAATGAATGGGAGCGCCCAAAGGACCCAATTATCATCCCCCAAACCCAAACCCAAAAAAGCATTCAAAAAACCCCAGAAAAACCCCTTTAAATTAAAAAAATGGAAAAAGAGTGTCCCAAGAGGGCGGTTTTTTTAAATTCCTGCCTAAAAAAGGGAAAAGTAAAGAAGTGCTTTTACATGGCGGCTTTTTGGACCCCCCCCAACTCGTTGCAATTGGGGGGAAAAGGGGGTTTCAAAATCACGGGAAAAGGAAAGCACCTTTATTTTCATTTTTTGGAAGCGGGGCATCTAAAGGGTTTAAAAAACAGCACCGATGGGAAGCCGACATGCTAATGAAAGTCTGCACATGTCCAGTAAGGTGTTTTTAAAACGAAAGGGCGAAAACCTTTTTTGTTTATAAGTTTTCCTAATTTGAAACATGAAAAAAAAAACAATACAAAAGGGGCCCAACCCCCTTTCATGTGGACATTGAAAGTTTATATACCCTAAAGATGTCTGTGAAGAAAAACCCAAACCTTTTTGGGGCCATTTTTTTAAAAGGGGGTTGTCTCACTAAAAGGTTTGCTTTTTTTGTTAAAGATCTTCCCAAAAAAAAGGTAAACTTTTTGTAATATGTGCCCCTTTTAACATTACCCTCCCTTTTCCCTTTAGATACCCCCTCGGGTATGAGTTTGCATCAGCTCCTCAGGTCGTTTATAGCAACGGGGACCTGTTCAATCCTTTGTTTGGCGGCCGCCCCCGGGTTGCTATGGGTACGGGCCCCTGGTTTCCCCTTACTGCAGCCTAAAAGCAGAGGTTCCCAACCCAAAGCCCCTCAAGGCCCACCAACGGTCATTTTTTCTGGTTTTTCCTTAGCTTTTGCCCCCAGGTGAATCATTTTTGCCCAGTGCTTTTCGCACAGGGGGGGATTTTCCATTTTTGTCAGTGCATTCTGCAGAGGTGATATAAATTTGTAAAGTGCTTTTCGGGCCCCGGGTGTTATCTTTATATTCAGTGCATTCTGAAAAGGGGTGATATCATTTTTTGGGTTAAGCATTTTTCACATTAATTCATTATTGTCATGCATTCTGCAAAAGGTGATATCATTATGGGAAATGCATTCTGCACAGGGGGATATCATTATTGTCAGTGAATATGCACAGGTGATATCATTATTGGGGAAGGCATTTTTGGCACAGGGGATATCATTATTGTAGTGATTCTGCACGGGTGAATCTTTATTTCATGCTTTTGCACAGGTGATATATTATTGTCAGTGCATTCTCCACAGGTGAATCATTATGGTCATGTTTCTGTACAGGTGATATCTTTATTGTAGTGCATTCGACAGGGAAATTCATTACGGTAGTGCATTCCCTCACAGGTGATATCATTATTGTCATGCTTTCTGCACAGGTAAAAACATTATTGTCAGTGCATTCGCACGGTATATCATTAGGGTCATACATTTGCACAGGTGATATGTTATTGTCAGTGCATTCTCACGGTGATTCTTTAATGGGGTGCATTCTGCACAGGTGATATCTTTAAATTTCAGTGCATTTGAAAGGGTGATTATTATTGTAAAGGGCATTTCCCACAGGTGATATCATTAATTGTCAGTGCATTCTGACAGGTGATTCATTATTGTCAGTGCTTGCCGGTGATATCATTTTTGTCAGTACATCTGCAAGGTGATATCATTATTGTCATGCATTCTGCAAGGTGATATTATTTTTGTCATGCTTCTGACAGGTGATATCATTACTGTCACGCATTGAACAGGTGATATCTTTTATTGTCACTGCTTTGCACGGGTGATATCATTACGGTCAGGCATTCTGCACGGGTGATTTTCATTATTGTCATTGCATTCTCCCAGGTGATATCTTTTTGGTAGTGTTTCTGTACGGGTTATATCTTATTGTCATGCATTCTCACAGGTATTCATTAGGGTCGTGATTCTGCACAGGTTATCTTTATTGTCAGTGCATTCTGAAAGGGTGTTTTCATTATTGTAAACATTCTGCACAGGTGAATTATTATTTGTCAGTGCTTTGCACAGGTGATTTTTTTTAAATGTCACTGCATTCTGCACAGGTAAATTTCATTATTGTCATTTGCATTCTGAAAAAGGTTTATACCCTTTAGGGGTAAAGTGCTTTCTGCACGGTGATATCATTATTGCAGGGGGCCATTCTCCAAAAGGGGGATATCTTTTATGGTCAGTGTTTTCTGTACAGGTGTTTTAAAATTTATTGCCCAAGTGCTTCTCACGGGGGGATATCTTTAAATTTCAGTGCTTTCTGCACAGGTATTCATTTTTGGGTCATGTACGGGAACAGGTTTTTATTTTAAATTGTCAGTGCTTTTCCCCAAAAGGTGATATCATTATTGTCATTACTTTCTGCCCCGGGGTGTTTTAATCATTATTTTTAAAGTGCATTTGAAACGGGTGATATCTTTTGTTTTGTCATGCATTCTGCACAGGTGATATCATTATTGTAGTGCATTCTGGGGGTATCCTAAAACATAAACCTGTTGGGGCTTGTTCACACGATGTTTTGCCCGTTTGGGAAAGCGTTTTAGGGATCCTTTTTTTAAACCCTGCGAAAAAGGGGATGCAAACGCATCCAAAAAGCGGATCCAAAAAACCCGGCAAAAGCTGTTTTTTTTTTGGGGATGCTTTTTTGGGTGCTTTTTGCTTGTTTTTTAAAAGGGATCCGTTTTTTGGGATCCTTTTTTTTTCCAATGTTTTTATTTAAATCAAGCTATCAAACTGAAAAATTTAAATATAAAAAAACCCTATCAATGCCAAGAAAAAATACACCTATGATTTTAAAACCCCCCCCTATTTTTTTTTTTAAAATAAACCCCAATATTTTTTAAAAACCCCCCCCTTGAAAAATGAATTAAAAACAATCATTTATAAAAAAAATTTATTTAAAAAAGAAATATATATTTATTATTTTATTAATTAATATATATAAAAATTTATTTTATATAAAAATTTTATATACTATTAAAATACATTTATAATATTATATACATTTATATTATATATAAAATATATAATAAAAGAAAATTTATATAATTAATATACTATTATTACTTTTAATATAAAAAATAAATATATTTTTATATCATTTATAAAAGTAAATTAAACCCAAACATAATATTAAAATTTTTATTTTTTTCATTTAAACCCAAGCGTTTTACGGATTTCTTTTTTTGGGATCGAAAACGGATTCAAAAAAATCCCCAAAAGTTTTGCTGCGCTTTTTTGGGTCCGCTTTCGGGGGTGCCAAAAGCGTACTCCATTATTTCCTTGGGGGGTTTCTCTTGCGTAAAAAGCAAGAAGAAATTTTACATGTCAATTCTTAAAAAGGATCCGAAAAACGGATCGCGAAAAAAAGCATCGGAATCACTCCCTGTGAACAGCGATGCCTTTTTCCCTTGAAAGGGAAAGTTTTTTCACAAGACCATTGTTAGATCCCTTTTTTGCGGATCCTTTTTAAGGATCCGTAAAAAGGATCACAAAACGTTGTTTGAACAAGGCCCCTTTTGGTGTGCCCTTTAGGATGGAGTTTTGGGGAAAAACTGGTAAGGAAGCCAGTAAAAACGCCCCTTAATTCAAAAAGGGAAAAAAAAAAAAACAGGGGAGGTAAGGTCCAAAACAATGTGGTTAGACAGCCCTTTTATAGTTTGGGGTATACTTTCAAAATTTTTCATGTAAGAAATTTTTTTTTTAACACCTGCATTGATTAACTGTACTGTAACTGTATTACAAGTAACAGTAGGATGATAAAATAATCTGACTTTACTTGACAATATTGTTTTTCTTTTTTTTGAGTTCGTAGAAATGCAAAAGGGCATACAGAAAATCAAAAACATTGGTAAAATCCTTTCAAGTGGCGGGGGAAACATTGGGGGAAGGGGTTTTCTTTGGCTGGCTTTTTGGGCCCGAAGGAGGAAAAGTTTTGTTTTTAAGGGCCCCCCCGGTGGGGCCCTCCTCATTACCAAAGATGGAAGAAGAATACTGGAGTGCCTTTTATTGGATCACCCCGTTTTCAAGGTTTTTTTTCTTTTACCTAATCAAACTCTGCCAGCCTTTTTCCCACTTTTCTGTGAAAGCGGCATGGAGCAGTCACATGCACACTGATGTGATTAGTGTCCAAAATTAAAAAGGGGTTTTCCAATTTTCCCCTTAAAAAGAAAATAAAAACCCCGTCCCAAATTTCCTAAAAATAAATTTAAAAATCAACCCGTGGGGTTACCCCTTCCAATTGCCCGGGGAAAACCAGGATTTAAAAAGGAGGTGCTCCAGTCCTTGTTTTTATTGGCCAGTACCCGACAACTGTACCCCTTAAAGATCTTGACCCGTCATAAAGCTGGGATTATTGGGAAAAATGGGTTTCCCTCCTGAGCTCCCGAGGCAATTGTAAAACGGAAATTGCAGAGAGTTTAGAAAAAGGATAGGGATGTTAAACCTAGGGGTGGGCCTGAAAAAAGGGGGTAGGTCTAATAAAAAGGGTCAGGGGCAAACTCAGTTGTGCCAAAGGGAACCCCAAATTGGTTTTTAAAAAGGGGGAACGTCTTTGCTGTTAAAGGAGGGGCAAGTGCTTTAAAGTGGGTTCAGCTTTGCTTTTAACCCCGGGGGGAGTTTTTTCCCGTCCCAAAAAGCTTTTCAGACCCTTAAAGGGGGGGGTTTTCCCGTTTTGCTTTTTTTTTATCTGTTTAAAAAAAAAAAAAAAAAACTACCCCCCTCCCGTACCCGACCCCTTATTTTCCCGATCTTCTGTTTGTTCTCCAGCTTTCGTCAGGAAGTGAAAAACTTTAGGGGGTGATGTCAGGCAAAAGTCATGCGACTGCTGAGCCCATTAGAAAGGTGCAGCCCAATTTTCCATTTGGCAACACAGACAGAACACCTATGGAAAGGACTGAGAGACGCATGGCTGAAACGGACGTCAATACAGAGGTGAGTATTGTTTTTATTTTTTTTACATCCTCTGCACCATATTAGTAGCCAAAAAAGGAGAGCTGGACGACAACAATAAAATCTGATAAAATTTTAGGTCTGAAAAGCAGCCAGGATAAAGCTCTTACCATTGGGGATTTCAGATTTTAGAGGGTCACTCCAGCCATGACCAATGGAGTCATGTCAACTTTCCAAGAACAGGCATAGTGGGTTCCTGGTTGTAGATGCTCTTTTGGGGACTCCGAGACACATTGCTGGAATGAAAGTCAGTCAGAGGTAAGTATTTGATTTTTTTTACAAGCTGTGCTCTGTTCCAGTTTCGTTTCCCTCCCCATATCCCACGATGAGATTGGATTGTGGAGTGCGAAGCAACCACGGTCTTAATGCAGCCCATACTACCGTATAAATATTTGGTATCACTGGAATGTAACAATTGGCAAGATATAGCTAGCATGTCAATTATGCTGAACAGTGAACTCCATAACAACCAAACCCCCACAAAAATGGAGCAATTGTTTTCATTTCACATTCTACCCCACAAAGAACTTTTTTGGGGGGTTTCCAAGTACATTTTATGGTAAGGTCAATGGCACCATTAAAAAGTACATCATGCCCTGTAAAAACAAACCCTCATAGGTCTATGTAGATGGAAAAATAGAAAAGTTATGGCTTTTATAGTGCTCAATGAGCGCTGTATACACAGACAGGTGAGAAGGCTTTCTGCTTCTGGCGCTAGTAATTATGTGATCGGCGGGACTCAGTAACAGCAAGAGCTGCAATGTCTTATCAGACCCAGATCAGCTCTGCAGTAACTTTAGGGGGTGTATTTAATTTTACAATATTTAAAATAAAAATAATTTAACAAAACAAAAATAATTGGGTTTATTAAAATGAAACCCTTTACCCTGTCCTGCTTACCCTATTACCTTATAAAAATGCCCTTTATAAAAAAGGGCACAATTACTAAAAATTATGTTTTTTTTCGCCCTCTTCTTTTTTTTAAAAAATTGTAATATAAAATTACCTAAAAAAATAAAGTCAAGTTCACATTTAAAAAGGGAAAAAAAAATAGAGATTAAAAGGGTTGGAGAAAGCATTGTAGGTTTAAAACCTGTTACTAAAAAAAAAGGGAAAGGCCCGTAGGAAATGGTTAAAAGGGGTTTGGGCCATTTTGTACCCCCCACTTCCCCAGTGTTAAAAAAAACCCCAAAGGGGGTGCCCCGGGTTTTGGCAGTTCCCCATTTATTTTGTGGGATTTTTTAAATAGAGGGGGGCAAAGGGGGTTGCCAAAATGAAGAAGGGGGGGCAAGTAGTTTTTCAATTTGCAAACTATGGTACCCTTTTAAAAGTACCAGTTTCCCCCTTTAAGCAGAAATGACCCTAAAATAAGTTGGGTGCCTTGTCTTGTGTGTCATACCTTTTTTTTTTCAATTTAAGGTACCGGTGACCTATTAAGTTCTTTTAATATGCCAAATGTTTCTTTTCAAATGCTGACGGATAGAAAATTTTTCTCCCACAGTGTAATACTGTCGGGTTTTGTTCCTTAACCGTTTTAACACTTGTTTTTTTTGTTTTCTCCGTTTTCCCAAAAAGCCAACATTTTATTTTTTTTCCCTCTTTTGAATAACTGTATGAGGAATTTTTTTTTTTTTTGCGGCTGAGTGTATTTTTTGTGGGTACTGTTTAAAATTTCCATATAAATGTTTGGGAAAACCCAAAAAAAGGGGGAGCAGGAAAAAACATTTTTATTTTTTTTTTTTAGGCGGGGAGGGTGGGGGTTTTTTTGTTTTAGTTCCCTGTGGTATTGATGACATTTTATCTTGTTTCTGTCAGAACGATTTTTTGGCACCAATTTATAAGGTTTTTTTCGTTTACCACTTAAAAAAAACCTTAAAATTTTCCCTATTTTTATTTTTTTAAAACAAATTTGGTTTTTATTGGCATTTTACTTCTAAACAAGGGACGAAGGTCCAAGCCAACAAAAATACCGCAACTTTGTAGAGAAAATAAAAGGGGGAAAAAAACATGCCATGTTTTTTTCAAAACAAATTTTAACAATAACCATAATTAAAGGAGCTAAGAAACGAAGACCATTCCCCAAAACCCGCATTTTTATATGTCTAAAAAAATTTTTGGGCAGTGCCTGCCTAGTCCCAAATTTTGGGTTTTAAAAAGAAAAAAACCCACAAGACTCCTGATTTTCCCAAAAAAAAAAAGAAAACGAAAGTTTAGGGGATTAGTGTCTAATTTTACGATCTTTAAAAAAAATTTTTGTTTATTTAATCTGAACGGAATGCCCTTTATTTTTTCAGAATCAAAAATGGAAAAAAAAAAAATTTTTACCCTACAGGTAGAAACATCGCAGAAAAAAGAAAATAATGACTGGGGGTTGTAAATAAACCAAAAAAAACACAAAAATATATTACAAAATCCACTCTAAAATTTTAAAACTTTAATTATTTTCGATTAAAAAAGCAAAAAATTTTCAAAATTTAAAAAAATTATAAACCAAACCAGGGGGTATATGGATACATGTTCCAAAAAGCCATAAATCAAATTTGGTTCATGAATCACTCCCGACGTGTTTTCCCCCTTCCCCTGATCCCGAGGGTTCTCAGGGGTAAACGCGGGGCAAGCCCAAGATAAGGGCACCCACCAGCTGGTCAGGAGTGTCAATTGTCCTATATCCCCTGAGTTCATCCCTGTGAACCCCCTTTTCGTGAAGGGGGGAAACGAGTGGGGATGCGTTAACGTGTAAAAGGCAGAAGATTTTTCTATTAACAACATTCTATTCCCTTTTTTAAAATTAAAAATTCGCACCCTTTTGTTTTTATTGATTTGGGGTAGGTAATTTTATTGGCAAGAAGGGGAAGGTGACCAATTGTGGATGTACCCAGGTTAGGGGTATAACAGGGAAATTTTATCTGGAGGGGGGCCCCCCCTTTTGGGGGGTGTCCCTACTTGTTTGCAGGAAAAATAGGGTTTTCCAGGAAGGTTTTATCAGGATTTTGTTTTTTGTCAACATTTATGTGAATAATTGTGTGGCACCAATTTATTTTTTCTTAAAGGGGACATAGATCCCTTACTCCTGGTTTGGTTGTAGTATATTTATTTAGATGTTAAGTGGTTATTGCATTTTTAATCGACAATAATTAAAGGTTATATTTTAGAGTGGATTTTGTAAATATATTTTCTGTGATTTTTTTACCCTAACATGGTACCCAGGAAAACGTCAACGTATCTCGCAAATAAAAAGCTTTCACAGTTCCACAAAAAATGTACAAAAATGTGGCTCTTAGAATATCTTGACATAAAAATATGATTTTTTTATGTCCCGATTTATGGTTTGAGGTTGAGCCTGTAATAAAGAGGTGTGACTTGAAAAAAACAGGGGTGTGATCTGTAAAAAGAAGTGGCAAACCCTGGGACAATGCCAGGCAGCAAAAGCTATTGCTACGTCACTGGTCTGATGGCACATTTTTTTTGCAGGGTGAATTTTAATTGTTAATAATAATCGTTATTTATATAGCGTCATCATATTTCGCAGCACTTTACAATTTAGAGGGTATAAGTACAGATCAAAAGACAAACATTTCACAATAAGGGTATATTCACATGGCGTAATTTTGGCGCATATTTGCGCTCTAATACGGGCAAGATGCACGCTGAAATTACGGTAATCCATAGTTCTCTTAGAGAACTATGGATTACGCCTCGTCCCCCGCCCGTGCAATACGATTGTATTGTACGCGTGGGGGAGACAAGTGACATGTCAATTATTGGTGGCGAATACGCGCGTGAGTAATGAATGTCAATGGGGCTGGCGGGCTTCAGCCCCCCCCCCCCCCCTCCTCGCCATGGTAGTACGCGCATATTAGCGCGAACTCCTGAAACCACGATGTACTGCAGCGCACACTGTACACGCCGCAGTACATCGTGTGAACATACCCTAAAAAGTACTGACAGGTCAGACACAAGGTGTGTATTGGCAAGACGAAGGGTGAGAATTGCTTGGTTTACAATGGTCCAGCCATGTTTCATAAATATGTGGTGAACCTGCCACCCTGACAGTACATCTATATAAGTGCCTGTGGGTGCCCTAGTGAAGGAATTGACAGAAGTGTGTCTGATAGAAGGTAGGGGTTAGCAATTAGGGATCTTAGTAGGCCTGTCTAAGAAGATGTATTACCAGTTTAGGGAGCATGTAACTTCTTTAACACCTTGGGCCACATGTATGAAAACTGTCTAGGTCTAAGACTTTACTTGTTTATACTAGGAGATGAAGTGACCAAAGAGGGATAATTCTGGCACTCACCATAGGCCAATGGAAGATGCACAGCTCTCTCCACTCATTTCTATAAGAGTTTAGAACACAGATGAGAACACTTGTTCAACTGTATTCATGGCTTCCCTAAAAGGGAACAGAGAGAGCCAGGCAGGTGTGGCCACCTCTCTGTGGCAAACTGTTTTCCTTGCCCAAAATTGGAAAAATGGGGGCCCAATGTTTAAATTTTTTAGGTAGAGGGTGTGTGTGTGTGTATGTGTGTGTGTATATATATATATATATGTGTGTGTGTGTATATGTGTGTGTATATATATATATATAATATATATATATTATATATATATATATATTTTATAAATATATATATAATTATAATGTGTGTGTATATACATATTTATATATATATAACAACACACACATTATAAAATATATATATTATATATATATAATTTAATATAATATATAGATATATATATAATTTTATAGTGTGTGTGTTTGTATGTGTGTGTGTATATATATATATATATAATATATAAAATTTATATTATATATTTATTTATTTAAAATGTTTGTGTTTCTTACAGCCTTAAAAATGAGGTTAATAGTGATAAGGCCGTTCACGTACTTGCCACATAAATAAATGATCCACGGCTAAAGCTAATCTTTGGTATGATTTTGTTTTCTCTAGAATGATCGTGACCTCTGCCTCCAGGCATTACAGCATTACTGGTGATGGTGTGAAATCCTTTGTTCTCCTCCTATGCGCTGTCCTCCGAGAGCTCCAGGCAACAGCTGATAAAAATGAAGGTCTGCTTTTATGTGTGAAGGCACCAATGAAGAAGCAATATCAAAGGCAAGGTCACGTGTTGAGAAGATTAAGCAGTATGCTGTTGACCTTCCAAAGTCGTGTTCTGGATCATATTATAGCACAGCACCTGAGTCCATGCTTTCGTTCAGTTTTCTCAACTATGGAAGGAAATATGACTTTGTGCAGAGCGTCTCTACAGCAAACGTTAGATACATATTTCAGTGGGAGGATTGGCTGTAACATTCAACAGTTTGTCAGTAGACTTGCCTGTGAATACTTCTATAATTGTTTTCAGCGTATTGAAGACATTCACAGTATGGTCAGTTTAGTGAGCAAATATTTCCCTGAGCTGCACACAGAAGTTCCAGGACTTCCGGTGGAGAATTCCAGGATAATATCCGGCCTAGTACTTCACCGGACGTGTTCTGTGTATTGTCCAGCCGTGGGGGAAGTAAGAGCACTAATTGTGACCGAGCAAATCAATCAGTGTCTCTCTGAAACGGATATAGGTTTTTTAGTCTCATCGGATGGGCAGCTGCAGCAGTCCCAGTTATACTTAAGATGGAGAACTGAACATGTTCTGAAACAACTGCAATATAAAGAAATCAAGATAATATTTTCAAGTGTTAAACAACATGAGATTGTCCTTTACTATGCAAGACTAAGTAGAATATCTATAGTAGATTGCTTACCATCAGAGGAGATTGATCTTCTTTGCATGATCACTGGAGTATTCCCGGTTTTGGACCTTTTTGTGATGGAATTTTTTCGCAGAACTTGCAAACCCCTTGTGATTGGTTTTAAAAAGTAGTGCCTTT
>JAODAL010067555.1:0-17240 GCA_025379985.1 Phyllomedusa bahiana | reverse complement strand
ATTTTTTTGGGGCTGGGGGTTCTTCTGGGGTCGTAAAATAGGAGGCGACATTGGGGGGGGCGGTGTGGGGGGGTCCTGTTGGGAGGTGCTGTGTAAATTTTTATTGGAGGTGGGGGTATCTTCGGGGGTTTGGGCTTTGTATTGGAGGCTGAAAATTGGGGGGGGCGGATGTGGGGGGGTCCTGTATGGGGAGTGCGTGGGGAATACTATTATTGGGGTTGGGGGTGTTTTGGGGTCTGCTGATTAGGAGGCTGCACTTGGGGGGGCGGATGTGGGGGGGGTTTGTTGAGGTTGCTGTGTAATAATTATTGGGGGGTGGGGGTTTTTTTTTTTTGGGGTCTGCAGGGAAAATGGAGGTGACACTTGGGGGGCAGGTAGGGGGGGGGTTTGTATGAGGTTGCTGTGTAAAAAATTTTTTATTGGTACTGGGGGTTTTTCTGGGGTTGCGAGAAATAGGGGCTGACACTTGGGGGGAGGATAGTGGGGGTTTGTATGAGGAGTGCTGGTAAAACTTTATTGGGGTGGGGGGCTTTGGGGTTCCCATGTAATAGGAGGTGACATTGGGGGGCGGGATAGTGGGGGGGAGTTTGTATGGGAGTTGCTGTGTGATATATTATTGGAGGCGGGGGTGTTTCGGGGGTTGCAAGAAATAGGGGCTGACACTTGGGGGCGGTAGTGGGGGGTCCTGTATGAGGGTGCTGTGTAATACTATTATGGGGGGGGGGGTTTTTTGGGGTTGTAGTAATAGGGCTGACATTGGGGGGCAGGTAGTGGGGGGTCCTGTTGAGGATTTGTGTGTGAATATTTATTGGAGGTGGGGGTTATCTTTGAGGTTGCGGTAATAGGAGGTGAACTTGGGGGGAGGATAGGGGGGGGGCCGGATGGGAGTGTGTGTAAAATACTTTTTTGGAGGCGGGGGATTGTTTTTGGGGGGACTACGGGGTTTAAAATGAGGCTGGAGAAATTGGGTGGGGGTTTTTGGGGGGGAATGGTGAGGGTGGATGTGGGATCACAATATAATGCTCCTATGAGGGGGGGGCCCTCCCTGGGGTCTGCAGAGTGTAGGGGGCTTTTTGGGAACTTGAGGTGCGGATGGGGGGCTCTGTTCAGCGGTTATAAAGGTGGGATTTTATTTTGGGGTCTGTGAGTATTTTGGAGGTGGGCTGCCATTTGATGTGCGGGGATGGGGGGTTTAAGTATTTCCGCAGGAATCATGGGGAAACAGTCATTTTGATGCCTTTATAGGGGTTGTTCACTACATGATTATCTTGCCTCAGTTTGTTTTCTTGGTTTCACTTTGAATTCAGGGCGTGTTTACTGGCTGTCCACTAGGCTGCAGTTAGAAGCAGGTTGTAGCTATAGCGGACCAGTGCTGGCAGCCTATCAGGACGAAGAGAAGTCGCAAAACAGGTCTAGCAAGCTCTTAAGTGACCTGGCAGCGAAGATGATGCAGCCATATCAGGAGGGGAGTATCTAGAAATAGGTAGTGACACTGGTAATGGGACACATTGGCAAAGTGACTTGTTTTTGCAGATCTTTAACATAAAAAGCGAGCAATCCTTGTAGTGAGACAACCTTTTAATTCTGCAGACCTGTTTCTGTGTTCTACGCATTTGGGGCTGATTCTGAAAAGATGACGCCCGTTTTCCTCCTCTCGGACCTGTAGTTTGTTGGCAGATCCGGGCATTGCCCCACTTAGCCAAGTATGTGCTGAAAGTAATGCTCCACAAAGTGTACTAAGAGAAATTGTTGGAAACTTCATGTGAAAACAGAAAAAGACACAAAAGTTATAAAATTTTAAAGAACGCATGGAACCCAAAACATGAGCGTGCAGGAGGAAATCAAGTTCATATTCATTCTACACAACAGTAAGTTTATTACACAAATCAGTCACAGAACAAAGAATCTGAGAAAATCCAGCGTCTCTATGAAACTGAGAGCTGCTACAACACAATGGATGGGGGTGTTTGGACTCGGCAGCCTCAAATACCCAGAAATGGGTCACAATTTTTAGGCACCAAAAAATAAATAATATTGTTTTTGTTCTGCAGTGTTAACCAGAGGCCGGCTGACACTCGGGTGTGCAGAGCATTGGGGTCCCCCATAATTGGAGTACTGTATGGAATGTATTATGGGAGGTGCTGGTTAGCTGACCCTCGGGGGTGGGGGTACAGGATAGTAGGGATGCCTTCGTGTCCAGGGTTATAGTATGAAACACTGATATTGGAGCTGGGGCTGAGCTTGGGGGTGCCAGCAGCAGATTATGGGGTCCTCATGTAGGGATTACAGTGTGAATTAATTGTTGAAGGCTGGGGAACATATTCTGTAGGCTGTGACGGACACGTGAGAGCTTGTATTGGGTGATAGTGGAGGTAGAATGCTGACAGATCTGTGGGCACACAACTAGAGCGAGCAGGATGGAGTTGGTCTTCTATTGTCGTATAATCAGGCTCATCTTATTACAGACGGAGAAGCAAATGGGACCAGCCGGGCCCTGCAGCCGCCCGCACTGCTGCCTCCAGGGGTGATGCCCGTGATACAACCTGTAGCACACCATGTACCTGCCACCAGCAGAGGAGAAGCCGCCGGGACCTGCACCGGGGGGGGCTGAGACGGTCAGCGCACCCTCTGGGCCCTCGACCGCCGCTCGCTGCTGTGGCTGCCAAGGATCAATGCCATGCTGATGGAAGGGGAAGATTAAACGGCCCAGAATACTCCAGACAGGTAAGGGCAAGGATCTCCGGGGGAGTGCGGGGGGTTGATCAAATAGATCAGCTTCTTCCTTTCGTTTAAAGGGGTTTCTTAAAGCCTCTACCATTGGAATGGGGGTCCACATCTGTGACTGCAGAGGCCACATTTAAAGTGGTGTTGACATCACAACAACTGCTGCTGGACAGGACCAATTACGTAAAGTAAGCAGTTTTTCAAAATGGCATGTTATTTAAAAATATGTATGCTGTACCTAATACAGGCTTTTTTTTTTTTTCTTTTTTTTTTTTTGCGACCTTCAACTTGTTTTCTTGTCTCCATGTTTACTGACCACCACTATGTGCTGTCAGTTGTGGCCAGTAATGTAGCGTTATCAAAGATATTTGGAATGGTCCCGTGGCCTGGCCGGAGAGATGGGAGGAGAGTACATGAATGCACATCTCTGCTTTCCCGGCGCGGGGGACGTTGATTCTCAGACTGTTCTTTGATATGTGTGCATACTGGCCACAAACTGAACGCACATACGTGGTGGTCGGGTAAACCATGGAGACAGAAGCCGTTTAAGGTGTAAAAAAAAAAAGCCTGTTTAGGTAAAGCAGTAAAATATTTTTAAATAACATGCGTTTTTGAAAATGCTTACTTTACAGTACTGGCCCTTTTGCAGCTAGCACTTGCTTGAGGTGGGAATACCTCTTTACTGGCCAGAAGTCATAACATTCCGAATTAGACTCCAGACCCCTAACAAATGTTCCTATTCAAAGAGGGAGATATGATGAGGGGAACACTAGGAAGTTACATTCTAAACCGAATTATTCTCAGAGGTCCCAGTTGCTTGGTAAACCTCCGAATGAAACGAAAAGATAAAGATGATCTTGTGGTGGCCGAGGTGGAGATCAACGAGTGCCGCTGACCTGCCGGAATCTGCTGAGCTCGGAGGACAGACTCAGGATGAGTGTGGGTGACCAGCGTCATTGATGTGTTTTGCATTAGGCGGCTGTGAGAGGTGGTGAATAAGAGGTTGTGACAAGTCTAAAGAGATCACATTGCGGACCCCTACAGATCAGTCGACTGAGCGGGGGCGTGCTGTGTCCACCCGCGGGCGATACATGACACCGAGGAGTAGAAAAGCAAAGTGGGCCTGGGTAAGTATGCTGGCAGAATTGGTTTACTAGGGGGACAGCTCCTAATAACAGCCCCCATATACCATGAGCACCCAGTAAAGGGGTAGTGTTTTCCACCATGAATCCTTTGAGATAGATAATAGTGTTGTGTGCTAGTTCTCAAAGTTTGATAGGTGCATGTTCCCATCTCTGGAACAAGACCGTGTTCGGCCTCAGAATGGAGAGGCTGGGCTCACACTTACGTACAACTCTATTCTGTTCTGATGGGAGTTATGAGTTCGGCCAGATGCGCGCTCCCCTGTACTGGGGGACTCCCATAAGAACAGAAAAGAGGGACACAGCACTCCACTGTACTGGGAACTCCATAGAGGAGAGTGGAGAAACAGAGCTCTTGCCATGTATGACCTCCATAGAACAGAATGGAGAACACAGCACTCCTCTGATACTGGGAACCTCTCCCATCTTAGAGGGATGATGTTGGCAGAACACAAGACGCGTCCCGTGTAGCTGGGAACTCCCCAGTTAGAGGAGAGTGGAGAACACACAGCTGCGTCTACCTGTACTGGGAAAACTCCCATAGAGTGGAATGGAGAACCACAGCGCTGCCCTGTTACTGGTAAACTCCATAGAGGAGATGGAGAACACAGCGCGCCCTGTACTGGAACTCCCATAAGGAGAAGTGGAGAAACACAGCGCTGCCCCTGTTATGGGAACTCCCATAGAGAAGAATGGAGGAAACACAGCGCTTCTGCCTGTACTGGGAACTCCCATAGAGAAGAATGGAGAACACAGCGTGCCTGTACTGGGAAACTCCCATAGAGAGAATGGGAGAACCACCCCCCCCCCCCCCCCCCAAACAAGCGTTGCCCTGTACTGGGAACTCCCATAGAGGAGAATGGAGAACACAGGCGCTGCCCTGTACTGGGAACTCCATAGAGGAGAATGGAGAAACACAGCGCTGCCTGTACTGGGAACTCCGTCATAGAGGAGAATGGAGAAGCGCGACATCCCTGTTACTGGGAACTCCATAGAGGAGAATGGAGAACACAGCGCTGCCTGTACTGGGAACTCCCATAGAGGAGAATGGAGAAACACAGCGCGGCCCGTACTGGGAACTCCAATAGAGGAGGAATGGAGAACACAGCGCTGCCCTGATACTGGGAACTAATAGAATGGAGAAACACAGCTCTGCCCTGTACTGGGAACTCCCATAGAATGGAGAACCTACAGCGCGGCACTGTACTGGGAATGTGCTCCATAGCAAACAGAATTGGAGAACTACGGCGCTGCCACATGTACTTGGAACTCCCATAGATAACAGAATGGAGGAACACCGGGCACTGCCCTATACTGGGCAAGCTCCCATAGAACAGAATGGAGGAACACTCGGGCGCCTGCCCTTTACTGGGAACTCCATAGAACAGAATGGAGAACACGGCGCCTGCTCCCTGTACTGGGAACTCCCCTAGAACAGAAATGGTGCACGGCGCTGCCCTGTACTGGGAACTCCCATAGAGGAGATGGAGAACACGGCGCTGCCTGTACTGGGAACTCCCATAGAACGAATGGAGAAACAGCAGCTCCCCTGTACCGGAAAACTCATAGAGGAGAATGGAGGAGAACACAGCGCTCCCCTGTATGGGAACTCCCATTAGAACTGAATGGAGAACACAGTGCTCCCCTGTAAGGGGAAATCCCATAGAGCCAGAATGGAGAGTAACACAGCGTATTCCCCTGTCTGGGAACTCCCATAGGAACTGAAGGAGAAACCAGCGCTCCCTTGTTACCGGGAACTCCTTATAGAAACACGAATGGAGATACAGGACGCTCCCCTGTTACTGGGAACTCCCAGTAGAACAGAATGGAGAAAACACAGCGCTCCCCTTGTACCGGGAGGAACTCCTATGAGACTGCAGAATGGAGCTCTACACATGCGCTCCCATGTACTCGGACACGCCCCATAGACAGAATGAGAATACAGCGCTCTCTGACATGGGACCTCCAATAGAGTAGAGAGAGACATGGAGAACACAGCGCTCCCTGTACGTGAACTCCATAGAATCAGAAATTGTGTGAACAAGCGCTGACACCCTTGGAGCTGGGGGGGAAAACTCCCATAGAACAGATGGAGTAAACACAGCGCTCCCCCTGCTACCGGAAAACTCCCATAGAGGAGATAGTGAGAGAACACAGCGTCCCCTGTGACTGGGAACTCACGTCATAGAACTGAATGGAGGAATGACAGTGCTTCCCGCTGTACGGGGAAATCCCATAGAGCAGAATGGAGAGAACAACAGCGTCCTCCCTGTATGGGAACTCCATAGAAACAGGAATGGGCGAGGACGAACATCAGCGTGCCCTCTGTACTGGGAACCATCCATAGAACAGAAATGGAGTACACAGGGTGCTCCCTGTACTGGGAACTCCCATTGTATGAGAATGGATGATCACAGCGGCTCCTCGGTACTGGGAACTCCCATAGAACAGAATGGAGATGAACACAGCGCTTCCCTGTACTGGAACTCCATAGAGGTGAATGTAGAAGAACACAGCGCTTCCTGTACTAGGAACTCCCATAGAACAGGAAGGTGAACACAGCGCTCCCCTGTACCGGGAACTCCCATGAACAGAATGGACGATCACAGCGCTCCCCTGTACTGACACTCCCACTAGAACAGAGTAGAGAACACAGCGCTGTCCTGTTACTGGGAACTCCCATATAACAGAATGGGGGAGTCACAGCGCTCCTATATGTTACTGGCGATACTTGACCATATAACAGACTGGACGCTCATCGCACAGCGCTCCCCTGTACTGGGGAACTCCTTCCCAATAGAAAACAGAATGGAGAACACGGCTCTCCCCATTTACTGGGAACTCCCAGTAGAACAGAATGGAGAACACAGCGCTTCCCTCGTACTCTGGGATCACTCCCATATAGTACAGAATGGAGACCAGACTGGAGGAGCCTGAGGTCTGTAATCTCGCTTCTTGCCACATAATATGGTTTAGCATGTCCTAGCTCCTTCCAGCTTAGAACATTGGGCCCCCACAGGTCAGGATAGCAGGTCCTCAGCTCCTCCTACTCTATACATGGGGGGCCACAGATCAGATAGCATGTCCTCCGTTCCTCAGTGGTCTCATAAAACAGGCCCACAGATCAAGATAGCATGATCGCTCAGCAGACCTCCTGATCTATAAACATGGGGCCCACCAGGTCAGATTTGACGTGTCCTCAGCTCCTCCTGCTCTATAAAATGGGGCCACAGATCAGATAGCATGTCCTCACGCTCCTCCTGGCTCTATAACATGGGGGCCCACAGATCAGATGCATGTCCTCAGTTCCTCCTGCTCTATAACATGGGGCCACAGATCACGATTGCTTGTCCTCAGTCCTCCTGCTCTATAACATGGGGCCAAGATCGACAGTATGTCTCAGCTCCGCCTGCTCTATAATATGGGACCACAGATCAGCTAGCATGTCCTCAGCTCCTCATGCTGTATAAACAGGGCCACAGGACTCAGATAGATGTCCCGTCAGCTCCTACCTTGCAGATCTATAACATGGGGCCACAGATCAGTTAGGTGTCCTCAGCTCTCCTGCTGTATACATGGGCCACGATCAGATAGCATGTCTCCAGCTCCTCGCTGGTCGTATAGCATGGGGCACAGATCAGATAGCCTGTCTCAGCTCCTCTGCTCTATAACATGGGGCCACAGATCAGAAAAACGTGTTGTCCTCAGCTCCTCCCTGCTCTATTATCATGGGCCCCAGAGGTCGATAGCATGTCCTCAGCTCATCGCTGCTCGTATGCAGAGCGGATGCCACAGATCAGATTAGGTGTCCTCTGTCCTCCTGCTCTATAACAGGGGGCCACAGTTTCAGATAGCTTTGTCCCCCAGCTCCTCCTCCCTTTTTAAAAACGGGGGGGCCCCCAAAATCAAAAGGCTTGCCCCTCGCTCCTCTTGTCTTTTAAAACCCAGGGGGGGCCAACAGATCGGGAATTGCGGGCCCTCGTTTCCTCCTGCTCTAAAAACAGGGGGCCCTTTGCAAAATCGATGGCATGTCCTCAGCCCTCTCCTCTTTAAAACCTGGGGGAAACAGTTTATTTTGGTTTTTCCTCAGCTCCCCCTGCCCCTTTAAAATGGGCCACGATCAGATGCATTTTTCCCTCAGCTCCCCCTCCCTCTATAAGGGGGGGCCCAAACAGTTCGGGATAGCATGTCCCAGCCCCTTCCTGTCTTTAAACAGGGGCCTAAAAATCAGATAGTTGTCCTCAGACCCCTGCTCTATAAATTTGGGGGCCCCGGAAAGATCAGATGGGAAAATGCCCTCAGCACCTTGCTTTTAACATGGGGCAGCAGATCAGATTGAGGCCCTAAAGCCCCTCCTGATTTTAAAACTTTGGGGAAAAAGTTCTTTTTGAAGGGCCCTTCGCTCCCTGCTTAAAAACATGGGGCCACAGTTCAGTTTACCCATGTCCTCGGCTCCTGTGCTCAAAAAAACAGGGGGCCACAGATCAGTTTGTTTTGCCCTCAGCTCCTTGCTCTTTTTCATGGGGCAGTTCAGTGGGCGTGTCCTCAGCCCCTCCGTTCTAAAACCCTTTGTGGCCAAAGATCTTTTTGCTGCCCTCAGCTCCCCCTGTTTTTTAAATGGGGCCCAAAATCAGTTTGCATGTCCTAGCTCCCTGCTCTATAAAAGGGGGCCCAAACAAAAATCAGATGGGCATGTCCTAAGTCCCCCTGATTTTTTTTTTTTGGGGCACAGATCAGATAGCGTATCCTCAGCTCCTCCTGTTTTCTAAAAACAGGGGCCCACAGTTTCAGATAGCATGTCCTCAGCTCCCGGCTCTTTAAATGGGGGCCCCAACAGATCAGATAGCATGTCCCTCAGCTCCCCCTCCCTCTATAAATGGGGCCTTTAAAGATCGTTGTTTTTGCCCCCAGCCCCTCCGCTTTAACATGGGCCACAGATTGTAGCATGTCCCTAAAGTCCTCCTGCTCTTTTAACTTGGGCAGATCAGATAGCTTGTCCTCGCTCCCCCTTTGTCTAAAAAGGGGGGCCACAAAATCGGATAGCATGCCCTTTGTCCCTTTTTTTACAGGGGTCCCAAAAGATCAGAAAAGCGGGTCCTCAGCTTCCCCTGCCTTTTAACGGGCCCCAGATCAGATAGCTGTCCTTCTCCTCGCTCCTTTTAAACCATGGGGCCACAGAAAAAGATAGCAGCCCTCGCTCCTCCTGTCTATAACATGGGCCAGATCGATAGATGTCCCCCAGCTCCCCTGCTTTTTAAAGGGGGCCCCTACAAAACAGTTTGCGGGCCCTTCAGTCCCCCTCCTCTATAAAGGGGAAACCACAGATCAGTTAGCATGTCCTCGTCCTCCTGCTTTTATAACTTTGGGGCAGATCAGTTAGCATGCCCTCAGCCCCTCCTGCTCTTTTAAAACATGAGGCCACAGATCGGGATAGCTTTCCCTGGCCCCGGCTGCTCTTTAACATGGAGCCACAGATCGATAGCTGTCCTCGCTCCTCCTGCTCTAAAACCCTGGGGCACGTTTCAGATAGCATGTCCTCAGCTCCTCCCGGGGCTCTTTAACATGAGGCCACAGTTTCCAGATAGCATGTCCTCGGGCTCCTCCTGTCTTTTAAACAGGGGCCCAAAGATCTTTTTACCCAGGGTCCTCAGCCCCTCCTGCTCTATAAATGGGACAGTTTCAATAGCATGCCCTCAGCTCCTCCTGCTCTAAAAACATGAGGTACAGATCTGATGGGAAATTGTCCTCAGTCCCCCTTTCTCTTTTAACTGGGCCCCGGGCCAGTTTCAGATAGCATGTTTTTCGTCCTCCTGCTCTAAAACCTTGGGGGGCTACAATCGATAGCATTAACCTCAGCTCCCCCTGCTTTTTAAAACAGGGGGCATAAAAGATAGCGTGCCCTCAGCCCCTTTCCTGCCCCTTTAAACATGGGGCCACAGATCAGTTTTCCCCGGTGGCCCTTAGCCCCCCCTCCCTTTTTTAAACAATGGGGCCCAAGATCAAAGGACTTCGCCCTTTTCAGCTCCTCTGCCCCTTTTAACAGGGGGCCACAGATCAGATGGGCATGTCCTAGCTCCTCCGGGCTCTAATAACTTGGGGCCACAGATCAGATGGGCATGTCCTAGCTCCTCCTGCTCTTTTTCATGGGGCCAAAGATAAATTTGCATTTTCCCTCGCCCCTTCCTTTGCCCCTTATAACTGGGGCCTGCAGATCAAAATACCCATTTCCCCTCACCCTCCTCCTGTCTAAAAAGGGGGCCCCCTCAGATCAGATGGGTTTTGTCCTCGCTCCTCCTGCCCCTATAACATGGGGCCAAAAGATCGGGTTGCAGGTCCTCAGCTCCTCCTGTCAATAACGGGGGCCCAAACAGATCAGACAGCATGCCCCAAGTTCTTGTGTTTTTATAACCTGGGCCCACGACCCGGGATGGGGCATGTCCTCAGCTCCTCCTGCTTATAACATGGGGGCCACAGATCAGGATACCCCATGTCTCGGGCTCCCCCGGGCTTTTTAAAATGGGGCCCCACAGTAAAGATAGCATGTCCTCAGCTCCCCCCATGTTTTTAAAACATGGGACCACAGTTCAGTTAGCATGTCCTCGCTCTCTGCTTTTAAAAACATGGGGCGGGATCAGTACCCATGCCCCTCGTTTCCTTTCCTGCTCTATAATTGGGGGCCACAGACCCGATAGCATGTCCCTCGGCTCCTGTGCTCTTTTCATGGAGCCACAGATCAGATAGCATGTCCTCAGTCCTCCTGCTCTTTAAACGGGGGCACGTTTCAGTTTGCATTGTCCCCAGCCCCTCCTGCTTTTTAAAACATGAGGCCACGATAGATAGCTTGTCCTCAGCTCCTCCTGCTCTTTAACAGGGGCCCCACGATCAGATTTGCATGTCCTCAGCCCCCCCTGTTATAACATGGGACAGATCAGATAGCATGTCCTCGGGCTCCTCCCTGCTCAAAAAAACTGAGGCTACAGATCGTTTGCGGGTCCTCAGTCCTCCTGTTTTTAAACCTGGGCCCTGCAAAACAGATAGCTTTGTCTTCAGCCCCTCCTGCTCAAAAACATGAGGCTACGATAGAAAGATGTTAAAGCTCCTCCTGCTCAAAACCCAGGGGGCCCCATAGATCAGATAGCTTTGCCCTCAGCTCCTCCTGCTTTTATAACATGGGGGCCAAGATCTGATAGCATGTCTCAGTCCCCCTGCCCCTATAACGGGGGCCTTTGCAGTAAGATGATGCCCCTCAGCGCCCCCGGCTCTATAACTTTGGGGCCCTTTACAAAATTCAGATAGGGGTTTTTCCTCAGCTCTCCGGGCTCTAAAAACAGGGGGCCCCAAGACGATGCATGCCCTCAGCTCCTCCTGCTCTATAAAAATGGGGGCCACTAGAAAAGGGTTAGCATGTCCTCAGCTGCTGATGCTCTTAACAGGGGGGCCAAGTTCGATTGGCTTTCCCCCAGCTCCTCCTGCTCTATAACATGGGGCCTACTGATCGGAAAAGCGTGCCCCTCGCCCCCCTGCTCTATAAAGGGGGGCCCTGCGATAAGATAGCATGTCCTCAGCTCCCCCTCCCTCTTTTAACTTGGGCCCCGGCAGCCCGGGATAGCATGTCCTCAGTCCATTTGCTCTAAACAGGGGGCCCTCCCGATCAGTTAGCGTGTTCTAAAGCCCCTCCTGCCTTTTATAATGGGCCTGCAGATCGGGTAGAATGCCCTCGCCCCTCCTGTTTCTATAACAGGGGGCCAAAAGATCAGATAGCATGTCCTCACCCTTCCCCTTTGCTCTAAACATCGGCCCCCTCAGATCAGTTAGAAATGTCCTAAAGTTTCCTCCTGCTTTTTTAACGGGGCCCCTGCAGATCGGATTGCATGTCTTCGCTCCTCCTGTTTTTTTATACAGGGGGCCCTGCAGATCAGTTAGAATGTCCTCGGTTTCCCCCCTTGCCCCTATAACGGGGGGCTCGCCGATTCAGATAGCATGTCCCCTCAGCTCTTCCTGCTTTTTAAAAACCAGGGGGCCCGTTTGATAGCGTGTCTCTGCTCCTCCTGCTTATAAAATGGAGCCCACAGATGGATAGCCGGTCCTCAGCTCTCCGGGCTCTAAAATTTGGGGAAAAAAGGGATCAGTTTGAATGCCCTCAGCCCCTCCTGCTCTATAACAGGGGGCCCCATAGATCAGATAGCGTTCCCCTCAGCTCCCCCTTGCTCTTAACTGGGGCCAATTTTCGGGAATAGCATGTCTCGGGCTCCTCCTCCTAAAAACATGGGGCCCTTTGAGATCAAAAGGATTTTCCTCAGCTCCCTGCCCCTTTAACAGGGGGAAACAGTTCAGATAGCTTTTGGCCCTCAGCTCCTCCTGCCCCTAAAAACATGGGCCTGCAGTTTCGGTTTGAAATGCCCCTCGCTCCTCCGGCTCTAAAACTGTGGCCGATCAGATAGCATGTCCTCAGCCCCTCCTGTTTATTTTTTTTTTTTTTTTTTAAACATGGGGCTTTTTCAGATAGCATGCCCCCAGCCCCTCCTGCTCTTTTAACCCAGGGGGCCCCGCGATCAGTTTAGCATGCCCTAAAGCTCCTCCTGCTCTATAAAAGGGGGGCCACAGTTTCAGGAGCAGGGCCCTCAGTTTTCCCCCGGGCTCTTTAACATGGGGCCAAAGCCCAAGTGAGATGTTCAGCCCCCCCTCCTGCTTATAAACAGGGGGTCACTTGATTGATGTTCTTGCTCCCCTGCTATTATAAACGGGGGCCTGCAGTTCAGATAGGTGCCCTCAGTTTCTCCTGCTCTAAACTTGGGCCTGCAATCAGAGAGCTTGCCCTTTCAGCTCCCCCTGCTCTATAACATGGGGGCACAGAGCGATTTTTTTGTCCTCGGGCTCCTCAGCTCCCCCGGGCTCTAAATTTGGGGCCCACAGTTCAGATAGCTTTGCCCTTTGCTCTTCCTGCCCCTATAACTTTGGGGTCACAGTTAGATAGCTTGCCTAAAGTTTCCTTTCCTCCCTTCTATAAAAGGGGGGCCACAATCAGATGGGCGTGCCCTCGCCCCTCCTGCTTTTAACAGGGGGCCACGGGATCAGTTTGCGGGCCTTAAGCTTCCTCCTGCTCTTTTAACTTTGGGGGCCGCAAAATCAGATATTATGTCCTAAGCTCCCCCTGCTCTATAACATGTGGCCCACAGTTCAGTTAGCTTGTCCTCAGTTTCCTCCTGCTCTAAAACGGGAGACGGGAAGAAAAAGATAGTTTTTCCTGGGTCCCCGGGCTCTATAACAGGGGAAACTGAGTTCAGATGGGAAGGCCCTCAGCTCCCCCTGCTTTTAATAAATGGGGCCCCAACAGATCAGTTTCCCATGTCCTCAGTTTCCCCCTGCTCTTTTAACTTGGGGGCCCCAACATTTTTAGATAGCGTTTTGTCCTCAGTCCTCCTCTCTTTTTTCATTGGGGCCCTGATCAGATAGCATGGCCCAATGTGAGGGGGTTTTTTTTAAAATCCCTTTTTCAAATTCTGGGGTTCTGAAAAATTTTCCTGCGGGAAAGGTAACAGGGGGGGAAAAAAAACATGGTACTTATCTGATGAGATAAAACCTTTCAAAAAAGGTGAATTGGCGTTTAACCCCCAACCCTGACCAAAAACTGCAGCGGATAAATGGCTTTTAAACCCTTGAAAGAATGGAGATGAGGTCGGCGGTCAACAACATGGCATGGAAACAAAAAAGAAATTAAATTTTTACTACCTTTTTCGGTTATTTTTTTTTCTACTGGAAAACCCCCTTTCCTAGGAAATTTAAAATTTCATTTTTAAGATCATTTAAAGGGGTTTTCCCAAATTTTCATTTAAACCCTTTCCTGCTTCCACCTGTGCGCTCAGAAGGGGGTGTGTGTGATTTGTTTGAATTACATATAAATGGGGGACCCAGCGGGGAGGGACTTCCCCGGGCCCTTTTCCTCTCTCTAGTCAAAGGGGTTTTCTGTTTAGGGTATAGAGCTGTGGTAGCTACAATGTAGCCAGAGGCCCCAAAAAATTTTTGCTTTACACCCCACAAGGGCCCTTTGGGTTTCCCAAATTCCCTGCGGGGCCCTTAAACCCTGTGGATTTTTTTTTCCCTCTTTATCAATGCACAGACCTATTGAGAATTTTTTTTTTTTTTTTCTGCGTGTTAGACTTATTAGAAAATTTGCCCAAAAGGGAGGGAATTTAGAATGACAGCCCTGGGGTTTGAAAGCTCGGGAAAGCTCCCTAAAGGGAGGGGGGTGATATCTGGCATTGTCGCCCAGGGGAGGAGCTCTCACCCCTGGTGTATCCCCTGGGCGAGCTGTAAAACAATGGTACTAAAGGAGCCCCAAAGACAAAAGGTGCAAAATTTTTGAATAATTTTAAAAATTGGGGAAAATGTTTTTTTTTTAATTTTCAAATTTCCCAACATCAATTTTCTTGGGGAAAAAAAACCCCCTTTAAAAAAACACAATGTTTTTTAAGTAGTGAGCTTAATAAGTGGGAATCTACAGAAAGTTTTTGCCCTTGTCTTTCTTCCCCTCCATGTAGCGGTTTAGAAAAATTTTGGACTTCAGATCCCAATTTAAGAGAATTTCATGTGATTAAAGCCCACACTCCACGGCAGCCATTGGCGGTAATATTAAAGGGGTTTTGCCACGATGTAATGTTGACGTGGGTCCCCCAAATGGTATTTTCCCTTTTTTAAAATTTTTGTGATTACAAAAAGTGAAGGTGTTGAGTACGCATTTCCGCCTCCCTTGTTTCCAAAATTTACATTAGACAGGGGAGCTGATTGGCTGCGTATTTGCACTTCTTATCTGATGACAGGGAACTGAGGGGCTTGCGGGGGTGGATGGGGGAAAAAGTGCAGTTTTTGGGGCTGTCTGCTGTATAGATAATCCACTGGTTGTAAGTTATTATTTGGTAAACTTTGGACGCTCCCTGTTTCCCCCTCTTGTCCCCCCTCCCCTAAAACCCTGCCCGTTCATGAGCTGCATCCTTTGTTTTATTCTCCCCAGCAGAAAGAGGAAAGGACCACTTTGGGGAAAAAACCCCTTTACACCCTCCCTCCTTCGCACCCCACTTGTTTTTCCCCTTTCTTACCCACTTCCTGACTACTTATGAAGCAGCGATATTTCGGACGACTCACCTTCCGGATAAACGCGTGGCGCACGGCTTTGTCATCCCAAGAACCGAACTCCCCTTCCCCCTTTCTTTGTGTTGTGAATCGGAATCGCTGCAAAAGTAATGGTCGATATGGGGACTACTGGACCCCTTTTGGCCAAAATGAAATACTCTTACCCCAATCTGGGAAAAGAATTGCACCAAGAACCACCCCTGAATAAGACCTTCCAGCCATTGGCACTTACCTGGGTTGAGTGGAATACTCGGAAGCATTGGCATCACTGGCTTGGGGGGCTCGTTGCGTCCAGGTTCTGGATAACCCGCGGGCTGAGGGTACCCACCGGGCTGAGGCTGCGGGTAGAATCCACCAGGCGCCCCATAGGGAGGGGAAAACCCCACCGGGGGGGGAATTTGCTGGGAGGGTAGCCACCAGGTGGAGGGTAGCCACCAGGGTTGTTCAATGGGTCTGATCTTGAAGGGGGGGGGCGCTGGGAAGGCATTGGCTGTGGTAAAGGGTTAACCCCTAAAGGAAGGAGAGAACAAAATGATTAATGCACTATAGACCCTAAATAGAGGAGAAAGAGCAGGGGGACCCCACAAGAAAGGGTTTTGGGGGCCAAGAACAAAAACAGGGAGTGTTTTCGGTGAAGTGAGGGGGACCCTCTCGTATATCCCCCTTGTCGTTCTTGCCCCCATTTCCTTTGGGCCCGCCCCCTTAAAAACCCAAAATACACTTTTGCACTAGGTCCCGTACACTTTTACATCAGGCCCAGTAATAAGCTTGCAGGGGGGCAATGTTAAGTTTTTGGCCCGAGGCCCCCCCCCAAAAAAACTTTTTATGTCAGAGCCCCCCCCCCCACCAATTTTTTTGCTCTGTCCCCCCCCCAATTTTCCCGTGACCAGCAAAGGGAATTACCCCGAAACGCGTCGGTTATGGGGCCTGCTCGTCCCAAGTTGCGCAAAAGTTAGCTTTCCCCAGTATTTTTTTTTAACCCGTTGAAAATAAAGAAGGGAAGTTTTATGGGAATCTTTGAATCCGGTGTTGGATGTAGCTGGCGCATTTTTGTTCACTATTGTCTTGGGGTGAGGACTCCACCCCCCGTGCTCCGGGGAACGGATTTATCTACAAAGGGTGAGCGGTTTTAAAAATCCTTTCCCCCCAATTTCCCCCCTAAATACAGATTACACACGGGGTCCTGTAATTAAAGGGGTTGTCTCACTACACGATTCATCTCACCCAGTCCTGTTTTTTGGTTTCATTTTGAATTCGGGGCGTTTTACTGGTTCTATTATTCTGCAGTAGGCCAGGTTGTGCTATGCGCCGCGTGCGCCTATCGGGGAGAGATCGAAACAGGTCTGTAGCTTGCAACCGCGTGGCAGCTTATCAGGGAGTTGAACGGTCTGTAGCTTTGAAACCGTCGGGCGCTTCGGGAGATCAAACAGGTCTGTGCTATGAAAACCAGTGCGGGGCAGCCTTCAGGGGATAAACAGGTTTGCTATGCAACCGTGGGCAGCCTTCGGGAAAGGGACCAAAAGGTCTTTTGCTTTGAAACCCGTGTGGCAGCATCAGGAGAACGGGAATACGGTCTGTTTTAGCAAACAGTGCGGCGCCTTTAGGAGAGATTAAACAGGTCTTAGCTATACGTGAGGAGCTGATAAAAATACAAGGGGGGATATCTGGAATGGTGGCACTTTTAATGGAACACTTTTTACAAAGTATTGTTGGCAAGAACTTTAATATAAAACCCGCTTTTTTGTAGTAGAAACCCCTTTTAAATTTATGCCTTTTGGGGTCAAAAAATGATCCCCCTGTGTTGGTGTCAGCTGGGGTCCCGGGGGCCCCCCCAGTGGTGTTGATTCCTACATTTACTACACAAGACTCTTGCTTTCTGTATCTCTTTCTCTGCCGTTCTCCCTAAAAAAGCAACCCAAGACCTACTACTCCCAGGGATCCAGCACGCCTAGGGGCCCCCCCGGGGTTTCCCCTTTTCCCATCCGTCTGCCCTAAAATTCAAATAAAAAAAGTTTAGCGCATAAAAGTTTTCAAAAAAAAATATAAACCTAAAAATCCTTTTTTTTATGGGGGTTCCCAGTAAGGGGGGCTGTTTCTCCATTCTTTTATGGGAGTTCCCCGTAGGGGAGGCTGTTTCCCATTCCTTATGGGAGTTCCCCGTACAGGGGAGGCTGTGTTTCCATCTGTTTATGGGAGTCCCAGTACAGGGGGGCTGTGTTTCCTTCTGTTCTAGGGAATTTTCCCGTA
>JAODAL010067554.1:0-17241 GCA_025379985.1 Phyllomedusa bahiana | reverse complement strand
GCTGTCAAAATCAAAAGGGGCCCCCTTTTTATAGTCGGGGATTGGCTACAGAGGGTGAGGGCACCCCCCAGTGTACGATAATCAAAAAGTGCCCCTCTATAGTCGGGTATGTGGTACAGGGGGATGAGGCACCAAGCTCTACAATAATCAGAAGTGGCCCCTCTATAGTCAGGGAGGTGGTACAGGGGGGACGAGGGGCACCACAGCTGTACAATAATCAGAAGTGTCCCTCTATAGTCAGGGAGGTGGCTACAGAGGGACGAGGGCACCACAGCTGTACAATAATCAGAAGTGGCCTTCTATAGTCAGGGAGGTGGCTACAGAGGGACGAGGGCACCACAGCTATACAATAATCAGAAGTGGTCCTCTATAGTCGGATGTGGCTACAGAGGGATGAGGGTACCACAGCTATACAATAATCAGAAGTGCCCTCTATAGTCGGGTATGTGGCTACAGAGGGATGAGGGTACCACCCAGCTGTACAATAATAGGAAGTGGCCCTCTATAGTCGGGGATGTGGCTACAGAGGGAGGAGGGCACCACCCAGCTGGACAATACTCAGAAGTCTCACTCTAGAGTCGGGGAGGGGGCTACAGAGGGATGAGGGCATCGCAGCTATACAATAATCAGAAGTGGCCCTCTATAGTCGGGGCTGTGGCTTTAGAGGGATGAGGGCACCACACCCTGTAACAATAATCAGAAGTGTCCCTCTATAGCCGGGGATGTGGCTTAGAGGGATGAGAGCACCACAGCTGTACAATAATCAGAAGTGGCCCTCTATAGTCGGGTATGTGGCTACAGAGGGATGAGGGCACCACCGATGTACAATAATCAGAAGTGGACCTCTATAGAGGGGTATGTGGCTACAGATGGATGTGGGCATCGCAGCTATACAATAATCAGAAGTGGCCCTCTATAGTCGGGGCTGTGGCTAAGAGGGATGGGGCCCCACCGCTGTACAATAATCAGAAGTCCCCTTATAGTGGGATGTGGCTACAGAGGGATGGGGGCACCACAGCTGTACATAATCAGAAGGGGCCCCCTCTATAGCTGGGGATGTGGTACAGAGGGATGAGGGCCACAGTGTCAAAAATCAGAAGTGGCCCTCTATTTCGGGGAAAGGTGGCTACAGAGGGATGAGGGCACCACCCAGCTGGACCATAATCAGAAGTGGCCCTCTATAGTCGGGGATGTGGCTACAGAGGTTTGAGGGCACCACAGCTGTACAATAATCAGAAGTGGCACTCTATAGTCAGGGATGTGGCTACAGAGGGATGAAGGCACCACCCAGCTGTACGATAATCAGAAGTGGCCTCTATAGTCGGGGATGTGGCTACAGAGGGATTAGGGCACCCACAGCTATTACAATAATCAGAAGTGGCCTCTATAGTCGGGGCTGTGGCTATAGAGGTTTGGATGGCATCACAGCTTTTACAATAATCAGAAGTGGCCCTCTATAGTCGGGGATGTGGCTATAGAGGGATGAGGGCACCACAGCTGTACAATAATCAGAAGTGGCCCTCTATAGTCAGGGATGTGGCTATAGAGGGATGAGGGCACCACAGCTGTATAATAGTCAGACGTGTCCCTCTATAGTCGGGGATGTGGCTATAGAGGGATGAGGGCACCACCCAGCTGTACAATAATCAGAATGGTCCCTCTATAGTCGGGTATGTGGCTACAGAGGAACGAGGGCACCACAGCTGTACAATAATCAGAGTGGCCCTCTATAGTCGGGGCTGTGGCTACAGAGGGATGAGGGCACCACCCAGCTGTACAATAATCAGAAGTGTCCCTCTATAGTCGGGGCTGTGGCTATAGAGGGAGGAGGGCACCAAAAGCTCTACAATAATCAGAATGGTCCCTCTATAGTGGGTATGTGGCTATAGAGGGATGGGGCCCCACAGCTGTACAATAACTAGAAGTGGCCTCTATAGTCGGGGCATGTGGCTTTAGAGGGATGAGGGCACACAGCTGTACAATAATCAGAAAATGTTCCCTCTATAGCCGGGGTGTGTGGCTATAGAGGTGTAAGCAGGAGCACGGGGTTTAGGATTTCCGGAATACAGCGAAGTTACGGAGGGAAGAAAACGATCCAACACCCATTTCAGGACAACTCACAGCGGGGTCCCACTGCAAGGGCCCATCGGGCGCACGGAGGTCTAGGGGGCCTCTCTGCTGGGTTTCCCAACAGTATGGCCACATCGCCAGAGAGTGTCTTGAACATTGTGGGGGCAAAAACCGGGTTAAACTACCGGACCCCCGCAGAAAGCCGGGGCGCCCTGTGGCGGTGCGACAGAAGCTAAAGCCATACGTGAGGAGCATGACCTCTATGCCAGAGTCCCGTTATGGAAGCCGAGTTAGAAGGCCAGAGAGTACGTTGCCTAGTTGTTTACAGGGTCAGAGTGACCCTGTTCCCCATGGGTTCTTTGAGGACACTTTAGGCACATGATGAGCGGAAAATGGCAGGTTTTTGGGTGCAGCAGCTTAAAATGGTGAAATGGACGTGCAAGGGATATTGGATGAAGTCGATTTTGGGGCAAGCATAGGCAAAGAAGGGAGTGGTGCTAGGGATCCCCCATCTCCCCGGGGGAGGTGTAACCTGGGTATAATGTGCTAGAGACTTGGATACCATCTCTGAAAAGGGGGCCCCAAGATTTTGGCGGGGCCACCAGCCGGGCGAAAGAAGGCCCTAAAAACAGATGGTTAGGAGCTGCAGTCTGCGAAAGAGCCCCCATCGGTGGCCCTTGGGCAGGTAAAGGTGCCGTCAAACCCTGAAAAGACCCCGCCACGACACAAAAGGGTTTTGTGTTCCCGGTGGGAGCCGGAGGAAAGTTGAATGGGGGGAAGTTTTGTTTGGGAACCGTTCACAGGAAGGGTCAAAAAAACGTCCATTGGTGCTGGGGCCCCTTGCCCCCTGAAAAAATGGGGGTTTTTCCTGTGGATGCCTAAATGTCATGGCGGAGTTAACCCATTCCCACAAATATTTGTTAGCTGAAGTCATTTCCCCGGAGAAGATATCTTTGGCGGGAGGTTTTACGCTTTGCGAAAAGAGGTCGGCTGGCCCTATGCAGAGGGGTCGAAGAGTGAAACCCCCAACAGCGGGGGAAAAGGGCCGAGTGATCGGGCCCAAATGGGGGTTGCCCTTTGGGTCTTACCCCGGGGGAAAACAACAGTTGGGAAGATACCCTTTGGGAATTTCAGGAGGGTTCTAAGACTGATAAAGACTTCGGGTGGCTTTTCATTGAGCCGAAACCCCTGGGGCAATGCTATGCCCACAGAGAAAGGTCCCGGCACATCCCCCCCAAGATGTCCAGGAAGTGAAATTTGGGGGCCCAGCTTGTGGGAAAGGGGTGACCCAAAGAGAGTCAAAGCCCCTGGGCGGCGCCGGTGGTCTTGGTGCGAAAAAAAAGATGGAAGTCTCAGGTTCTGTGAGTTTACAAAAATGAATGCCCAGATGTTCGTGTGCCTATCCCCCACGGATTGAAGAATGCTGCCCGCCTGGTCTTTGCAAAGTTTTTCTCGACTTCGATTTGGGGCCAGCGGTAGGGCAGGTACAGTGGCTAAGAAGGGACGGGCCAAAGACACCCTTTATTTACCTATGGGGCTTTGGTTAAATCGGATGCCTTTTGGCCCCTTTTAAATGCACCAGGACATTCCAGAGGCTGATGGGCACTGTCGGGGGGATTTAATTTGAGTCGGTGAGATCTACCTGGACGATGTAGTGGTGTTCGGGAACCCCTTTGAAGACCATTTCAGAAACTGGGAGGTCCTGGAACGACTGGGACCAGGGGGCCAAAGATCAAGCCTAAAAAGTGTCAACTCTTCAACGGGCGGATAGAGTACTTGGGGCTGTGGTCCCCTGGAGGGGGTACGCCCGGCCCCCAGTGGGTGGGGCGTTCAAAAGGGGCCCTGGGCCCGTGTACACTACGAGAGGTCAAGCTTCCTGGGAGGGCCCCGGATTTTAAACCAAAGGGTTTATCCCCGCTTGTCTTTGAAGGTCCCTTAAATGAGCTAGTGAGGGTAGGCGGGGGGGCCAAAGAATCGCCCTATTGAGGGGGGACCACGGCAGAAAAAAGCTTTTGACTCAGTAAAAGGGGCGCTGACCAGTGCTCCGATTCTGGCCTATGCACAGTTCTACTCCCTTTCTGTTGTATCTGATGGGGTCTACAGGGGTTTGGGGGGCCGGGGCCCCCCAGGTAGGGAAGGGCGAGAGAGAGTTATTGCCTATGCCAGTCGGTTTTGAGAGAGTAGAGGCAATCCCGACAATTTGTCCTTTAAGTTGGAACTTTTGGCCTGGTATGGGCATGACAGAAAGGTTTGCGATACCTGACAGGTGCAGAGGGGGACCGTCATGATGGACACAATTTTTTGGGCACTTTTGGAGAATGCTAAGCTTGGAGCCCTTGAGCAGAGTGGGGGGCCGACTTAAAGTACAATTCAACATTAAGCCGTTCAGGGAGGGAAAATGGTAATCCCGATCCCCTCTCTGGGTTCCAGTTAGACTCCATTACGTGTTGACAAAGGTTAAAAAGACATGAAATGCCCGCCCTTGGTCGGTTACCTATGTTCCAGGAGGGGGGGCCAATCAAGTGGGGGGGCTTTGGGATGCCGTGGTGTTGGAAAAGCGTGGCTGATTGGCAGAGGGTCCAAGATGGTTTGCACAGATATAGGGAAAAGGTGAAGGGGGGTCGGTCTCGGGTCTGGCCCCAGCCAAAAGAGGCGGGCCCAGCTGACTGGAGGGGCAATTCTGTTGAGGCAGTGGGATAAGCGAGTTTTTCCAGGGTTCCGTCCCGGACCATCTATTCAAACAGGTTGCGCCCCGAAAACAGATTGTTACCCCCAGTCTTGGACCAGGAGGTGCTGGGGAAGTCATGGAGGGCGAAATTTTTTGGGAGTGAAAAAACCCTTAAGTGGCTTCAACGTAGTGTATGCCCTGACTTGTTAAGCATGGGTCTAAAGTTGCCTCAAGTGTCGCTTTTTTGGGTTAAAAGAGCAAATGAACAGCGAGCCCCGTTCAGAAATCCGGACATCTGGGCCCCTAGAGTCTTGTGATTGACTATGGCAGATTGGGTACTTACCTCGGGGGTTTTCGTATGTTTGGTCTTGACAGACTTTTTTAAAAGTATGCGGTGGCTGTCCCCACTAGGGACAGACTGAGAGTCTGCGTGAGCGGTTGCAAGCACTTTTACGGGTGTTTGGGTGCCCACAGAGGATACTTTTCCGACCGGGGGGGCATGTTTCCAAGGGGCTATAATGGGAATGTCCCAGTTGTATGGGATTGAGGTTCCCCGACTACCCCGTACACCCGCGGGGGGAACGGAGCTTTTTAGCGGTTTAACGCACCTTATCCCGATGCTGTGGACTTTGAGGACAGAGAAAAGGCTAGGTGGCCCGAGTACCCGCTGAGTGATGTGGGGCCCATAACAATAGGGGTGCAAGTACCCAGGTTACTCCCCACACATGTGATTTCGGGAGGACCGGGTCAAAAATTGAGGGTCTTCACATGCCCAGTCCGAAGCACCACACCGCCCCGTAAACGGCCTGGGCCCGGGAACCCGCCCCTGATGCGGATGGGGGCACAAAGGGTTTTAGGAGAGCGTCTGAAAAAATGGGCACCCTAACCGAAGCCCGTGAGAGAGACGTTTTGCCCCAGGTGATGGTCTGTCGGAGTAAAGGCCATCTGGGAAGTTGGATGGGAGGTGGGAGGCGGGGCCCCTATGTGGTCAAGAGAAGGGTGGACCTGCCATCCAGTCTGAGGTAGAGGATGGGACAGGGGGCGATCCGAAAAACTGCAAGAAATTGTTGAGGCGCTGTTTGTTTTGAAGTGCCTGAAACTAGCCCGAAGTACCCACCCCTGTCCAGCGCTCCTTAGTTTAGGAATGGTGGGCTGTCTCAGTTCGGGGTCAACTGGTTCCCGCTGTGTCAAGTTGCCCCTAGGAGAGATGGGGCAGTCAACAGGTCTCCCCCAGGAGATGCGCCTGAAGCCCCCGAGCCTATAGCCCGTAGGACACCAGGTCCCAAAGCGGTTTTACCCCCCGGCTATGCCAAGACGGGTTTGTGTGGGGAGGGTTGTGAGGGCGCCCAAATTCTAGTGGGGGGGGTATGTGGGTGTGGAACAGCCGCTTGTTTTATCGTAAAAACATATGGTGATTTTTTCATTGTAAAGCTTTTGTTGATTTGGTGTTTGGCCACAAAATCCCCCGTCTTGGAAACTGTTGCATGCAATGATAGACATGTGACTAGAGCATGGACTAGAGGGCAGTGACTAGAGACATGGACTAGAGACATGAGGAGCGGAATTTTTGTTGGGAAGGAGGGAAACACAAAAAGGGAAGGCGGAGGGAACAGATGTGGCTGAAGATTGACGTCCCCCCGGGGTCAAAAGTTTTGAGAACCCCCAGAGAGAAGGAGGTAACTGTGCGCATTGAAGCGGGTTGTCAAGAAAGACCCACAAAGGAAAGACCCTTGCAAAAAATGAGAGGGCGTTTAAACTTGGACAGCAGGGAAAAATCACCTAGACAGCAAATGCGGCCATCGAAAAGGTATACCCGGGTCAAAAAAGCGTGCACGCCAACAAAATAGGACTGTGGCGGCCTGTTAGTTAGTTTGGAAGATTTTGGTTTCAGGCCATAGGTGTTTTCCCCCTACGCCCCTGTTCGGGCATTGGTGGGGTTGTTATAGCGCTGTTATTTATGCAAAAGGTTGCATGTGAGGGATCTGTTTTTTGGTTTTATGTTGGGGGGTAGGGGTAGAGCTTTCATTGTAAACGTCTGTGCCACACCCGCGTGCTTTTGAACTGCACCACACACGATTGTTTTGTCTTGTTGGTATTAAAAGGTGGGGGTGTTTGGCCTTTCTGAAACCCAGGGGTAGGGGAAAAAATTGTGATCCAGGGCACACTTCGGAGGGTGTGCGGACAGGGGCCTTGGTCACTACTTTGGGGAATGTGTGTTTTGGGGGTTTGTTCACAATGCTTTTTGAAAAAGTTCAGTAAATATGGGTTGTTGAACTGGGGTTTGGGGTCGTTTTTTGTTCCCTAACTTCGCTGTATTCGGGAATCCTACCCCGGTGCTCGGCTTACAATTGGGTAGTCGGCCCGGATAAGGACCGTATGGAGGGATGCGACGGGGGTCTTCCCCCCGGGGTCACTGGCGCCCGGCCAGAGCCAAGTTCGGGTGTCCCTAAGCCCGCCCCCGTGAGTTATGTTCCTGTAGGGTCCCCCTTTTTTTCAATCCCTCCCCAAATTTTTATGGAAAAAAAAAGGCAGCAGGGCTGGCAGAAAGGGTGCATAGTGCGTTAAAATATGTAACTAGGGCAGAACTAGGGGGGGAGATAGCCTTGGGGCCTTTGAGGGGGGTTAATGGGGCGTGATGGTAAGGCCCAGTCCCAGAGGGACAACTGGAAAAAATATTCTCCCTGCTGGAAAGGGGCCCCCGGGGGGGGTGCCCAAAGGGGGGCACCTGCGAAGCCACTTCTTCAACGGGCCCCAAAGGAGGGTGAGACCCTCATGCAGACTTAATGCCCCCACAGGAAATGTTGAATGAAATAAGGCGGCGGACCCCGGGCCATGGGGGGTTTTTGGAAGTGGATAAGTTCTAGAGTCAGTTCTTGTGGGGCTGTACAATAAAACCTTTGGGACAAATTGCAAGAGATGACCCGAATGACAGTGACCCGAGTTTTTTTGTGTTTCTTAGCGCTGTGGAAGGGAAGAAAGAACCATATAAATGGTAAACACCGTCAGTAGTGCCCCGGGAAGGAGGAGCGGGGGATTTAGGGTCTTTAAAGTTGGTCCAGGCTTTGCGGGGCGAGTTGAGAGAAAATTCGGTCGGAAGTGTCCCAGATGAAGGCAGAACGGCTACAAACTCCAGAAGTGACCTCAGCTTCCCACAGAGGGATGAGAGCACCACAGCTGTACAATAATCAGAGGTGTCCCTCTATAGTCGGGGATGTGGCAACAGAGGGATGAGGGCACCACCTAGCTGTACAATAATCAGAAGTGGCCCTTATAGTCCCGGCTGGGCTATAGTGGGGATGGGGACCACGTGTACAATAAATCGAAGTGTCCCTTATAGCCGGGGCGTGGTACAGAGGGGTGAGGGCACCCCGCGTACAATAATCAGATGGTCCCTCTATAGTTTGGGTGTGGTCAAGGGGTGAGGGGCCCCAGTGTACAATAATCAGAAGTGGCCCTCTTATTAGGGGGTGGTCAGGGATGAGGGCACCCCCAGCTGTCGATAATCGAATGGCCCTCTTTGTCGGGGTGTGGCAAGAGGGGTGAGGGCACCACAATGTACAATAATCAGAAGTGGCCCTCTATAGTCGGGGATGTGGCTACAGAGGGATGGAGGCCCACCCCCAGCGGGTACAATAATCAGAAGTGGCCCTCTATAGTCGGGGTTTGTGGCTACAGAGGGATGAGGGCACCACCAGCTGTACATAATCAAAAGTGGCCCCTCTATCTCGGGGGTGGCTACAGAGGGATGAGGGCACCACAACTGTACAATAATCAGAAGTGGCCCTCTATAGTCGGAGATGTGGCTACAGAGGGATGAGGGCACCACCCAGCTGTAAAATAATCAGAAGTGGCCCTCTATTGTGGGGGATGTGGCTATAGAGGGAGGAGGGCACCACAGCTGTACAATAATCAGAAGGGGCCCTCTATAGTCGGGGCTGTGGCTATAGAGGGAGGAGGGCACCACCCTGCTGTACAATAATCAGAAGTGTCCCTCTATAGCCGGGGATGTGGCTACAGAGGGATGAGGGCAACACAGCTATACAATAATCAGAAGTGGCACTCTATAGTCGGGGATGTGGCTAAAGAGGGATGAGGGCACCACAGCTGTACAATAATCAGAAGTGGCCCTCTATAGTCGGGGATGTGGCTACAGAGGGATGAGGGCACCACAGCTATACAATAATCAGAAGTGGCCCTCTATAGTTAGGGATGTGGCTATAGATGGATGAGGGCAGCACAGCTGTACAATAGTCAGACGTGTCCCTCTATAGTTAGGGATGTGGCTATAGATGGATGAGGGCAACACAGCTGTACAATAATCAGACGTGTCCCTCTATAGTCGAGGATGTGGCTATAGAGGGATGAGGGCACCACAGCTATACAATAATCAGAATGGTCCCTCTATAGTCGGGTATGTGGCTATAGAGGGATGAGGGCACCACAGCTGTACAATAATCAGAAGTGGCCCTCTATAGTCGGAGATGTGGCTACAGAGGGATGAGGGCACCACCCAGCTGTACAATAATCAGAAGTGGCCCTCTATAGTCGGGGACGTGGCTACAGAGGGATGAGGGCACCACAGCTGTACAAAAATCAGAAGTGTCCCTCTATAGTCGGGGATGTGGCTATAGAGGGATGAGGGCACCACCCAGCTGTACAATAATCAGAAGTGTCCCTCTATAGTCGGGGATGTGGCTACAGAGGGATGAGGGCACCACAGCTGTACAATAATCAGAAGTGTCCCTCTATAGTCGAGGATGTGGCTACAGAGGGATGAGGGCACCACAGCTATACAATAATCAGAAATGGCCCTCTATATTCGGGGATGTGGCTATCGAGGGATGAGGGCACCACAGCTGTACAATAGTCAGAAGAGAACCTCTATACTCCGGTCTCTTGATACAGAGGGATGAGGGCACCACAGCTGTAAAATAATCAGAGGGGTCCCGCTCTAGTCGGGGACGTGGCTACAGAGGGATGAGGGCATCGCAGCTATACAATAATCAGAAATGGCCCTCTATAGTCGGGGATGTGGCTACAGAGGGATGAGGGCATCGCAGCTATACAATAATCAGAAGTGGCCCTCTATAGTCGGGGATGTGGCTACAGAGGGATGATGGCACCACAGCTGTACAATAATCAGAAGTGGCCGTCTATAGTTGGGGATGTGGCTATAAAGGGATGAGGGCACCACAGCTGTACAATAATCAGAAGTGTCCCTCTATAGTTGGGGATGTGGCTACAGAGGGATGAGGGCACCACCCAGCTCTACAATAATCAGAAGTGGCCCTCTGTAATCGGGAATGTTGGCTGCTATGACATTCCCAGAATCCTCCTGCAGATCCTGACTCCTCATGTAGTTCCCGTTAGTCACCACTAGATGTCTACGCTCACACAGTTACACATTCCTCTGCCGTGTTTGGCCGCTTCGTGCTTCCGTACTTGTAGTCCGGAACTTGCTCTTTGCCCTGGGCTGTCACCGGGCACCATTTGTTTGTCTCTCAGCTGCTGATCATGACTTCCAGCGGCTCCATCCAGATCCCCCGCCGCCTGCCGCTGCTGCTGACCCAGGATGGGGTGCTGCTGCCGGGCTCCAGCATGCGGTGCAGCGTGGACACCCCAGGGAACATGGAGTTAGTACGGAGCCGCCTGCTACGTGGAACTTCCCTGAAGAGCACGATCATCGGAGTCATTCCGAACACCCGTGATCCTAGCGCTGCCAGCGAGGAGCTGCCTGCCATGCACAGGTGTGCCAGTCTCTGCCAGTCTCTGTTCTGTGACCCTTGTGAGATATATAGCGGGTGGCTGGAAGTTCCCCAGTAGAGGTGATTTCAGGTGGCATGGTACCAGCTTCCCTCTGCAAAGGTGCTTTGTGGTCACCCCTCACAGTGCAGGGGGGCTGCCTGACATCACATCCTCCTTCATCTTGTTGAGGCACTGGGTAATGTGCTGTGTCACCATCTGTGCCTGGAGATGCCATGTGTGCAGCATTGGCAATACTCCTGTACGGGGCCACCATCGGAAATGTCAGGGCCCCCTACAGCTAAAGCGCATGGGCCCCCCTGTTAATCCCGCCCCCTAGCAACTCCGTCGCCCCGCCACCCACCAAACACGGCGACTGCTTCTTGCACAAGCTGTGTGATGCACAAGTAAGGACACTGATTCTATGTACTATAAAGCTATAGTGTTGAAATTCACTTGAAGTGCTGCTCCTTTTTTTATGCCAGGCCACTACCACTCCTGTTGTGCCCCACTCAAGGCCCCTGGGATATGGGGGCCCCACACTAGGCCCCTGGGACACGGGGGGCCCCATACGAGGCCCCTGGGACACGGGGGGCCCCCACACGAGGCCCCTGGGATACGGTGGGCCCCCACACGAGGCCCCTGGGATACGGGGGGCCCCCCACACGAGGCCCCTGGGATACGGGGGGCCCCCCACACGAGGCCCCTGGGATACGGGGGGCCCCCCACACGAGGCCCCTGGGATACGGGGGGGCCCACACGAGGCCCCTGGGATACGGGGGGGCCCACACGAGGCCCCTGGGATACGGGGGGCCCCACACGAGGCCCCTGGGATATGGTATACTGGTTTAGTCAGTAACATTATAGTGGTATTAGTGACCATACGTGGTGATATATGGCGGTATTAATTGGTCTTTTGTTTGGTTATATTGGTCTTGGTATGCTGGTTTGGTCAGTATATAGTGGTGACGTGGTATTTGCTGGCCCTTGTATACATACTGACCCATGGGGCCTCGTTTGGGGCCCCCATATCCCAGTGGCCTAGTGTGGGGCCCCCATATCCCAGTGGCCTAGTGTGGGGCCCCCATATCCCAGTGGCCTCGTGTGGGGCCCCCATATCCCAGGGGCCTCGTGTGGGGGCCCCAAAAACCCAGTGGCCTCGTGTGGGGCCCCCATATCCCAGTGGCCTCGTGTGGGGCCCCCATATCCCAGTGGCCTCGTGTGGGGCCCCCATATCCCAGTGGCCTCGTGCGGGGCACCACAGGAGTGGAAGTGGCCTGGCATAAAAGGGCAGCACTTCAAGTGAAGTTCAACACTATAGCTTTATAGTACATAGAATCCGTGTCCTTACTTGAGCATCACACAGCTTGTGCACGGAGCAGTCGCCCCCCTCCTCCTCCTCCCACTGCCACTGCCAGGCCACTGTCTTATATTTTGCTCACGAAACGCGTTGTCTTATTCTTATGTTTTAAATAAATCTGACACGGTTAATAGTGTCATTATTATTTATCAGCCACTGCTTAGTCTTTTTTTATCCTTTATATCTAAGTAAGGACACTGATTCTATGTACTGTAAAGCTATGATGTTAAACTTCACTTGCAGTGCGGGCGACCTGGCGTCACATTCTGGCAGGGCCCCATACGGGAGTAGGGGTTCTACCCCTCTAACGGAGGCCCTGCTGATCAAAAATGTTTAAAATAGTACTAGCTGACATGGGACTGGTAATGGGCGGGGGCTCAGCCGCTTTAGCTATAGGGGGCCCTAGAATGACTTCTGGCAGCCCTGTGCCAGCCTGGTGCAGAGGTGCTGCAGAGTATCAAGGCACCAGGTGCCATCATCTAGAGGTTCCTCTACCCCTATAAAGCCTGGATTTAGAAGATGGCACTTCAGAAGTGATCATGTTGTGCTTACAAGGCCGAACTACATCACCAGGCCAAATCCAGACTGAAACGCCTATGTGCCACTTATGGGCATAAAAGGGGTGAGGCCCACTCTATAAGCCGGAACAGTGTTATGTTACCCGCTTCCCATTTATCTAAACAGCCAGTGAGGAATTCTGCATCTCCCCCGTAGCTTCTGACAGTTTTCTCCTTGAGCCTTTATTAGGCTCTGTCTACACTGCACAGAAAAACGACCGTTTTTTCAGCGTTTTTCGTTTTCTAAAAACGCAGGAAAAACGACTGTAATCATCTCCCATGGACTTCTATTGTAAAAATCGTCCTGCTGTCTACATTGAGCTTCTTTTTTCTGCTCGTTTTTTTTTACTGCTCGTCTTTTGCAACATGTTCTAAAAAATGCCAGAGCCGGGCAGAAAATTTACTACATGAGTCTATGGAAAGCGCCGGACGTCTTTTGGCGTGTTTTTTGCGCGTTTTTTGCCACGATTTTTCAATGAAAACCCTCCCAGGAGACCCAAGTCCCACCTATAGTGGGTGTAACAAAGTTTATACCTTATCAAATTTGCATACAAGTGTCTGATAAGTCCTTGTCTGTACTTTTTGTAATAAAATGATCATGCTTTGGCCGCTAACGATTTTTGTGCAATTCATATATTTTTCGCTAAAAATACATTTTTATGGATTTTGGCGTCAGAATCCATTTTTTTTATGGATTTCGGTGCTAAAATCCTTTTCTTAACATATTTTGGCACTAATGAAGTTATCTCGCTTCTGGCGCTAAAAATACGTTTTTTATGAATTTTGGCAGGCAGAATGCGTTTTTTACGAATTTTGGCGCCAGAATGCATTTTTTTATGGATTTTGGCACTGAAATCCTTTACTGAACATATTTTGGCGCTAATAAAGTTCTCGCTTCTGGCACCAAAAAATAAGTTTTTTACGGATTTCGGCGGCAAAATCCATTTTTAGATGGATTTTGGGGCTAAAATCTGTATCTTTACAGATTTTGGCGCTAATAACGTTATCTCGCTTCTGACACTAAAAATATTTTTTTTTACGGAATTTGCCGCAATAATGCGTTTTTTGGGATTTTGCCACTAAAATCCTTTTCTTTACAGATTTTGATGCTAATACAGTTATCTTGCTATATGGAAATATAATGTGGGTTTTTGTGGATTTTGGTGCAAGAATCTGGTGCAAAATTTAATAAAGTAGTAGCACGCAGCAGCAGCACACAAAGGACAATGTGCTCACAATGGCTACAGTGATCTAAAGGAAGTGACTTCTTAACATGTTAACTCCACCTGTAGGGTGCAGTTTACATCCAATGGCTTAATTTGTGCATACATTAAAAAGCAGAGCAAAGACGCTCCAAAAAACGCTCCAAAAAAACGAAAAACGCGCAAAAAAACGGCCTTTTTTTCAGCTGCTTTTGACAGGCAGTGGACAGAGAACTCAGTTTCATGAACGTTTTTAGTAATTCGTTTTCGGGTCATTTTTTGTCCACTGCAGTGTAGACATAGCCTTACATTGTAACCGCAGCGACTGCTCAGATTCTGATGATTGTTACATGTCCAGGATGACTCCTAAACATCCGAACATGTTTTTGATACATTGTTGTCCTCTCAGTAATAACAATACTCAATCCTGTCCTCAGCCTTTGGACTGTGCCCGTTCTCCTATCAGGTTTACATAACAGACACAGAGGTGAAGGGAGATGATCACGGAATGTTCTGGAAGTTGTACAATATGATATTCTTGCAGAGAATTCCCCACAGCAAGATCTAGATGAAATAGAGACATTGACACCAGGATCCAGCTGATCATTATATTGCACATATTATAAATCCATTTTTCTACATAACAAAATAGAGCAAATAGGCGAAATGAAAAAATGGGTCCTAAAAATACAGTTTGTTTAACGTACATAATTAAAAACGAATAAAAGAGGTGACACCAGAAAATCCAATAGATAAAGTGGTCAAATGCCATCTAAACTGTGCATACAAATATACAACTTATATACGCAATAAGTAATTGGCTATAAATATATGAATAGTTAAAGGTGGGGTATGTTTATTTAGAAACATGATCTGATGCCAGCCCCTAAGTGTAAAGGTAAATGGCACATTGGTAAATATATAGCAAAGTCCTTAAAGGGGTTGTCTCACTACATTGATTCATCTTACTTCAGTCCTGTTTTCTTGGTTTCATTTTTAATTCAGGGGTTTGTTTACTGGCTTCTACTAGGCTGCAGTATAAGCCAGGTCTGTAGCTATAGTAACCAGTGCAGGCAGCCTATCAGGATAGATCAAACAGGTCTGTAGCTATAGTGACCTCAGGAGCTGCTGCAGCCCATACAAGAGGGGATATCTAGGAATAGGTAGGACACTGTTAATGGACACATGGACATATATTGCAAAGTAACTTGTTTTACAAGATCTTCAACATAACAAGCATTCCTTGTAGTGAGACAACCCCTTTAATGAAGGTTACTTCAGAAGAAAACATACCCGTGTTAGGTGGCAAAGATGCCCGGCAGCCCCGATGCACGTTTTGTGGAGGTCGCTTCTTCAGGGAACCTATTTTGTTATACAGGGAAATTGTATTCGGGAGCATTTGTTTTAGTGACTATGGAGAGGGGCAGTGATATTTAGATGCCTAACCCGTGTGCTTTATCAGACATATATCTTTTGTGTTTGTACATTATAAAACTAGCAGATACCCAGTCCATGGACACTAATGATATATATACTGGCCTCCATCTCTTGCGTTCTCTCGTGTGATATATATATATATATATATATATATCAGAACATCGTGTGAGTGTAAATATATATATATATATATATATATGTATATATATATATATATATATATATATATATAGATACATACACACACACACCCTAGCATACTATAGGGTGTGTGTATATGTATGTGTGTGTATATATATATATACCTTTCCTGCGGATTTTGCCTTTGCCCATTGAAGTAAATTTAGAAGAACCTGACACGAATCTGCCTCATATGAACATACACTAAAAGTGATCTATATGTTGTTTTCTCTGCAGGATTGGGACAGCTGCCTTGGCTGTGCAGGTCGTTGGCAGTAACTGGCCAAAGCCACACTACACCTTGTTGGTGACGGGTCTGTGCCGATTCCAGATCGTGGAGGTTCTGAAAGAACAACCATATCCCATCGCTGAGGTGGAACAGCTAGACCGACTGGAGGAGCTGAGCAGTAAAACGGAGTTTAAAGAGGCGCTAGGAGAACTTTCTGAACAGTTTTACAAGTACGCTGTACAGGTGGGTGATAGACGGCAAGGATATATCTAAAGAATCTGTGTGACAGAGGGCCTCCTGTATAAAACTGTCTACTAGTAAGGCTATGTTCACACGGTTTAAAATAGGATGTATTTCAGTCCGTAATTACGCGTCGGAGTGCGCAAATTACGGCTGGAATACGTCCAAGTCATTACGGTAATCCATAGTTCTCATAGAGAACTATGCATTACGTCTCCTCTCCCCGCTCGGCGAATCCGCCGGGCGGGGAGATAATTAACATGCGTATACGCACCGCTGGTATTGCAAGTCTATGGGCCGGAGAGGTGCCGGCCCCCCGCTACCGCCCCGCCCCCGGCCACACGGCGTAATTGCGGGGCGTAATTACACCCTGCAAATACAGTGTGTGAACTTAGCCTAAGACTGTCTTTGTTGCCCATAGCAACCAGTCAGAGATCTGCTTTTATTTTTCCCGAGCTGTTTAAAAAGTAAAAGTTGCTTTGGGCAACAATGACAGTTTGACTATTAGTTTTCATACATGAGGCCCACAGTGGCCACCACAACAGTTCTCACAGGAGCCATCACCTGGCATTAGTCAGAATCTCAATGAAAAATGTGTTAGTTCGAGGAAGGCTGGGTCGTGAGGACCCTCTTGATTGTCAACCGACTTTTCTAATATAAGATGTAACTAAGATATGGCTGAGTAGGATTATATACTGTTATATATGTGTTTTTCCCCTTTAAGTTGGTGGACATGTTGGATAGCTCTGTGCCTGCGGTTGCTAAACTGAAGAGGCTATTGAATAATCTCCCTAAGGAATTACTTCCAGATGTCCTGACATCGATCATACGGACCACCAACGAGGAAAAGCTGCAGGTCAGGAGCCAGAAAAGTATTGTGATCCTGTCTCATACCTTATATAGGCCTGCGGCTTTTGCGAAGATTTAGGGTATGTTCACGCGGCGTCTTTCGGGGCGTAATTGTGCTGCAATGCGCCCCAAATTACGTCCTTTAATTACGGTAATCATAGCTCTCATTGAGAACTATGATTATCTGCCATCTTCCCCGCCTCATATTGAACACCAGCAGAAAGAAGGGACATGTCGCTTCTTTCCGCCGTATACGTGGCAGGGATAATGAAAGTGAATGGGGCGCCCCCTCCCCCGCTCTTGATCAGCGCGTTCTCCTAAACACATGGCGTCTTGTGCATAGTAAAAGACGCCATGTGAACACACCCTTAGGGTAAGTTCACACGGCTTATTTTGGGGGGCATTTCGCCACGTATTTGTAGCGTATTGCACTCTGATACGAATGAAATGCGTCCCAATCATTACGGTAATCCACAGTTCTCATAGAGAACTATGGATTACGCCTCCTCTCCCTGGGTGTACAAGTGACATGTCATTTATTCGAGACGCAAGTAATGCTTGTATATGGGGCCGGCGGGCTGCTGGCCCCCCCCGCGTCGTGGGTGTACACGCTCGGCGCGACTCCTGAAGACCCGGCGTAATTGCGGGGCGTACTGTACCCTTAGTCCCACATTTGGCTGCTGCAACAATATATCAAATCTGAAATT